>CM054059.1:285779376-286016486 GCA_028641055.1 Alopecurus myosuroides
TCAGTTCGCTCAGACTACTATGACAGCAAGCACAGGGATATGATCTATACACCTGGTGACAAGGCATATCTCCGTGTAACTCCCCTCAGAGGCACTCATCGTTTTGGTGTCAAAGGAAAGCTAGCACCGAGATACATTGGTCCTTTCAACATTCTCTCAAGGCGTGCGGAAAATGCCTATCGTCTTGAACTCCCAGAAAAACTATCCAAGGTGCACGATGTGTTCCACGTGTCACAGCTCAAGAAGTGTTTCAAAGATCCAGATCATGCAGTTGATCATGATTCCATTGAACTGCAAGAAGATCTATCTTATGAGGAGCACCCTGTTCGTATTCTCGATGAGACCGAGCGTAAGACTCGAAACAAGAGCACTAAGTTCTTGAAAGTGCAGTGGTCGCATCATTCCGATAAAGAGGCAACGTGGGAGACCGAAGAGGATCTTCGCAAGAAGTATCCGGACCTTTTCTCTTCTCAGTAGGAATCTCGGGGCGCGATTCCTTCAAGGGGGGGGGCGTTTTGTAACATCCCAAGTATGAAATCTCCCCCTAGATGTTTGTTTCTTGTTTATTTATGTTTGCATCATGTCATCATAACCATTGCCTTTTGTTGCATTTGTTTTGCATTTGAATTGATTTTGTTTCCATCTGTTTTCTATTTTGAATTCCAAACAAAACATTAAAATTATTTGTCATACTTGTTATGTTACAATGTGTCAAATAAAAACTACCAAACAAACAATATTTTGTTATACAAAAATTGTTATCAAAACTTAAATTGGCTTAAGTTTCATTTGTTTATCTTGATACCAAAAATGGATCCATTCATTTAATTTTTCAACAAGCAATCTATTTAATTTTTTTTGGAAAAACCAAGTGGGTACTTGATGCTATTACAAAACTTAATCAATAAAAACATTGCCCCAAAAAATTTTGCAAAACCCTAACACCAATGGGTTTTCTCTCTTTCCCCAAATCTACAAAAAAAATAAATAACAAGAAAGATTAAAAGAAAGAGAGAAGGGGGAATAGAGGCTTTCAGCCCAATTGGGCTAGCCCAACTGCCCCATGGCCCGTACCCCCACAGGTTGTCTTCTACCTCCGTACGGTACGGAGCTCATCCATGGTGGCCACGTGGGGATACAGAGGAGGGGACGGTGCTCGAGCTCCCCCTCCCCCCTTTTATCCTTGCCCTCGAGCCCCTCCTGCCCTAATCCCTCCTCCTCCTCCTTCTTCCCCTCGAGCGCCGCCACTCTCCCTTCTTCTCTCCCTCCGGTCTCCTTTCTCTGAACCCACCGAGAGCACCACCATCACCGCCCTCTCCGGCGAGCGCCACCGTCCCGGTGCCCGCCCGGCCGCGCTAGGGCCGGGAACGGAAACGGCGCGGCTCCCTCTACCTCGCCGTCCTCTCCGTTTCCCCCGGGAGCTAGAGGATCTCCGCCGCCATCCCAAGTTCGCCGCCGTCGCCACCGATCGACCTCCCTCCGTTCGCCTCCGTTCCCTCTGTGAGTCGCTACCTCCTCCCTCGTTCCCTCTCCTATCCCTTCCCTCGGGGCCGCACGCACGCCGGCCCGAGCCCCCGCACGGCAACCGCCCCACCGGCCACTGCGCGCCAGCGCTGCGAGCAGCCATGGCCGCCGGCCGCGCCAACTGCCTCTGTCGCTAGCTATCTGAACCTGTACCTGCACAAAAAGAGATTCAGTAAGTTCAGTTAGCCACGCGAAACTGCACATTATAATCAAACCGACTCCTATACCTGACAAGAAATCCGAACAGCCGCACTGGCTACCGCCCGCTGCGCGGAAGCGCGAGGTCCCGGGATCAAATCCCGCGGGAGGCATTTGCCTCCCCACCTTTTTTTCCTTCTGCGCGCACCCTCGCGGGACCCGCTTGTCCGTGAGCCTTGAGGCCACCTCACCTCCTAGCCAGCCACCTAAGCGCCACAGAGGCGATGGCCCCACTGTCAGTGCCTGGGGCTGGCCACTGCGCGGTGCACCTAGCTATTTTCGGCCCTTTTCTTTAATTTAAGTCCAGTTTTTATTTCAGATTAACCCCTAAACTCAAAAATCACATAACTTTTATTTCACAAACCCAAATAATAAAAATAAAATATGTACACTGCACCAAATTTAATTATCTACCTAATTATAACATTTGTTTTCTGTTTTGAATTTTCAAAATGCAATTCAAATTTGAATTCAAATAATTCAATTGCAATTTGATAAAATCCATAACTAATTCATACTTAATCCAAATAATGAAAATAAAATATGTTTTCCATGCTATTTCACATAATCTTTTCAAATATAAATTTTGTTTCATGTTTTTAATAATTTAAATTGCCTAAATAATTTAAACCTTGTTTAAATCATTTAAAATTGATAAAATCATAACTTGCTCAAATTAAATTATTTTTGAACATGCAAAATATGTTTTCAACCTAGAAAAGTATAAAATTTTCAAATATGAATTTGAATTTATGCTTTGATAAAATAAAATTCAAATAAAATTCATGCTTGTTTTAAATCCATTTAAAACTTGTTTAATATTGTTTCCATCATAATAAATTCATCCTAATTCCTTTTTCAATAATTGAAACATGTAATCCAACTAAAAATTGGTGTTCTTTTCAAATATAAACTTTGTTATCTGTTTTGAACAATTTAACTTGATGAAAACAACAAATGCTTGTGTAACACCTTTAAGGAACCAAAATTCCATAACTTAATAAATAAAATTCCAAATTTGTTAAACCTTATTTCAACGTGTTTCTATTGTTGTTATTTTTCTGTTTTCATCATCCATGCATCATGCTATTCCACTTTCACCTATTGATTAGTTGTAAAACAATTATTTCAACCTAAATGCATGGGCTTTTCATATGCAACTCAACTTGCATGTGGGTCCATTTAAATTGTGTTACCATGTCAACTAGTTTATTTTTGATGCGTCAATTAAATGGTCATGCATCATCCCATGATTGTGCACTATGCCATGTTATTGATTGTTTATCTTTCTGCATTGTTTGTTTGCTTCTTCTCGGATAGACGACGACGTTGATACCGACGATCTTTACGACACCCCTTCAGAGGTTTTAGCTCAGTACCAGGCTACTTGGTTTGCAGGCAAGTTATCACTCACATGAACCACTGTGTTCCTTTCAACATTGGTTACCGATACTTTTCCGTTGTCTATTTCTGCTAGCCATATGTATCGTTGCTTCTGTTACGATCCTATCACATGATACCCTGAAACCCTGATATTGCCTCACCTCCACTCCTATAACCCCGCTGTTTGAGCCCGTGACTTACTAGCATGCTTAGGGTTGTTTCTGCTCGAGTCTGTTACCCGTTACTTTCTGTTATCATATTCTATTATGTTCTGGGCTCGATGTTTAAACAACAACCTGTTAATGTTATGGGTAATAATAATTTGATGATAAGACACCGGCAGGAGGCCCGGCGTGGTTTTGAGGCCTGCTAGTGTCGACCCTAATTAGGAAAAGGGTCTTGTCTACCGATCCATGATGAGCGTGCTCACCGCATCCGGGTGGTGGTATGGAACCCCCCTCGGCTTTGATCTGATCCGCAGTTTGTCCGAAGAGCCACACTTAGTTCGGGTGTTCCATTTGGCTCATACGCATAAATGGGTCGCTCCCATGGTTACTGATGATGATGATGACGCACACATATAGGGCGAGGCCTGTATTGCCGGGGTGTTGCGTCCTGCGGGAGTTTTGCACACTTGCGCTGAGTATTCGGCTGCGTGGCTGGGACCTTATAGCTCCGTGGCTCCTAGGACAGACTGTAGAGATGGTTCGAGTCGTGTCAAGCCAACCTGAGTTTTAGTTGGTGGCTTGAGTGTGTACGGGTACTGGAGCACACCCTGCAGGGATGAATCTTCTCGAGAAGCCGTGTTGTCCGCGGTTATGTGACGACTTGGTGAAAGTACTGGCTCACAAGTACTCAGACCACTTACACCTAACTATAATAACTTGACTAGTAATAGGTTTATCGACACAATAACCTGAACCATCATTAATCCAACTGTGTGAGTTATCCTCGGATTGCTTCTTTGGATAAGGGGCGAGATCCAGGATGGGTTTGCTTGGCGTTAGCTGGTAGTTGGTTATGATACGCTATCTTATCTTCTTTCTGTTAGCCGGAAGTGGTAGTAACTCTGTAGTTGGTTAGAGCAGCCAGTTGCCGCATCTTTTATATCCCCTTTCTTCCGTTGAACCCAAAGCATCTGTGCTTGGTGTTGACGGGTTACACTTTGGTGAACTATGAGTCTTGCTTGCCAGTACGTTTATGTACTGACCCCTTTGGGGCTGTGGTTTCCGCAGACTACGATTCCGAGGATCCCCATGGTGGCTACTACGTGGAGTACGACGAGGCTGCTGACGAGTAGATAGCGGACCTGGGCAGGATCCGAGACTTCGTGGATGGGCTCCGTCTTTTCGTTTTCCGGCTTCTTAAGCCTATTTGGATCTTGTCTGTACTCAGACCTGTTGAATGCTTCCGCTGCTATGTAATGATGATATGTTGGGAAATGTGTCCTCTGGATGATTGTATTTGCTATCTCTGCTCTAGTGAGAGCCATTTGCAACTTATTTCCTTCTTTTGTGTCTTAGAGATATGTTGTGCTATCATTCTGTTAAACGCCGTTGACGTACCATGTGTGTATGGTATGAAGTACGTCAATGGTAGTATCCTGATTTCTATGGGATGGTTTACGTAGACGATGAACAGATAGGGGTTGGTTGTCACACATACGTGTGTTGGCCTACTCGTAAGAGATGCGGGTGCCGGTAAGCCCCGTAATCCAATCCACTACTGTTCAACGGAACTGCGAGTATCCTCTAGAAGTCCGGGTGCGACAGTTAGATTGTGTTCTGTAGGTTGCACGTTGCTTCTGGACCGGTAGTGCACCCTGTCATCTCAGCTGCATCAACCTTGTGAAGTTACTCCTTCCTCCTACTAGTCGATTCAACCTTGGTTTCTTTCTGAGGGAAACTTGTTCCTTCACTCTTCATACCTTCCTCTTGGGGTCTACCAATGAACGTGTGTTCACACGGATCATGTACACAACGTAACCCTCATCACTCGAGAATTCATCCATGGTGTAGTTCTTGAACTCCTACCCATTATCACTTCTTGTTGACAAGATATTTTTATCATATTGACGTTGCACTTCCGTGGCCCAAATAATGAACTTTTGTTGGTTCTCACTCTTCTTCTTGATATAGAATACCCATGTGTATCTTGTATAATCATCAACAATCACCAAGTAATATTTCTTCCCACCAAGACTATCATATGTCGGAGGCCCAAATAAATCCAAATGAATAAGCTCAAGGGGCCTCTTTGTGGAAATGATTGACTTCTTGGGGTGGTTCTTCTCATGCATCTTTCCGGATATGCAAAAGCTACAAGGACGATCTTTGAAAAAATTCACACTTGGTAGTCTTTCCACGTGCTCACCCTTCACAAGAGTTTGTAAGTTTCTCATATCGACGTGGCCCAAGAGGCGATGCCAAAGCCACCCCACGTGAGATTTAGCCATTAGACATGTGGCAATATATGTAGTTTCTTTGGATAAATCCACTACATACATATTGTTTTCCACAAATCCAACAAAGGCTATTTTAAGAGAAATAGTGTGAAGGACAATCACGTGATGAGCTCCGAATATACATGTATAACCACATTCACAAAGTTGTAAAATGATGAGTAGGTTATAGCCAAGGGACTCAACAGGGAGAACTTTCTCAATGGATACCTCAGAAGAAATTACCACCTTTCCATATCACAATATGTTAAGTTTTGAACCATCTCCAATGGTGACTTGTGCGAATTTGATGAGTTGTGATTTTAGGTCTTCTAATACTTCTTCACTTGCGGCCATATGTGCGGAACAACCGCTATCAATCATCCAAGTTACTCCACCGAAAGCATATACCTACAATAAATCAATTTCTTGTCTTAGGTACCCGTTTTTTGGATGGGTCCTTTCTTGTTAGTCACAAGGGTCTTTGTAACCCAAATAGCATACTTATAATCATCACCATATGAAGTGCCAATATATTTTGCATATACATGACCATCATGAGATTTAAGAAGCACATACGATGGGTTGTATTTTCCCGCAAAGTTGTTATGAGTACTAGTGTCCCTAGGGACAATACTTTTTTCAATAGCATAAAAAACTCGACTTCTTCATTAGCCAACTCCCCCTCCTTCACAAAAAAAACATTAGTGGAGAGAGTTGACTTCTTCTCTTGGGTCTTCTTGGATGTAGATCCAAATCCAAGACCTTATCTCCAAACAACTCTGTTTTGATTACTCAAAAGATCATTGAGGTTCTTTTTCCTTTGGATGAAAGTATCTAGGCCTTTGTTGAGTTAAGCCGTTCTCCTCAACGATAGATGCTTTCAGACACAAAGGGTTAGTGGCACAAGCATTTGTAATTACATCATTTGAACCCTTAAGGGTCTTGATCTCAATTGAGAGTGCTCTATGAGCATCCTTAAGCTTATCAAAATCCTTAATGAGATCATTGTAGCCTTGGTTAGTGGCATCATTTAGGGCCATGAATTCTTTCACCTTTTTAAAGTCATGATCACGATCAAACCTTACTTTATCTATGTCTATGGAAATGTTTTCTTTGATGGTTCACTTAAGGCATTGTGAATCATCTAGAGATTCCTCAAGCACCCCTATTCTATTAGCATCATCACGAGCGAAGCCCTCAAGTAAAATGATTCTCTCCTCATGTTCATCAATGAGGCCTTGTGCCTCACTTAATTCAACGGTGAGAGCATCAAATATGATTTTAGTTTCACCTTATAGCCATTTTACAAAGTTGGTTAGAGGATGTTGATCATTTTCTACTTCCTCAACACAATTTAATAGGTATGGAGTAGAGGTATTTGCAAGTTTAAGTGTAAGAGTCGCCTTTGGGGATATACCCTTGGCCACGAAGCACTTGCGAATAGAGGGACCCTTCTTGTCATTTGGGGCGGATAAGAGAGAGCTCAAAGTTGGGGGAATGACACCAATTTCCATAGCCGCCATTCTAACATTCTCATCATTATCATCACTCTCCTCACCACCGGATATGTATTCATTCTCCTTGACAAATCAAATACTTTGGTGGACTTCTCCTCATGATGTTCTTCTCCTTGGGAACGAAGTTAGACTTATTCACTAGCCTTCCACCATTCTTAATTCGACTCTTGAGAGGGCATTTCGCAACAAAGTTCTCACTATCTCCACAATTGAAGCAAGTTCTTGCCTTCTTCATGCTTGGGGATTCATTTCCCTTATTCTTTGTTGCATTTGATCTAAAGTCTCCTTTCTTCCACCGCTTACGTTAGGCGAGAGCCAAGCATTCTTCATGTGATATCCTCTTTTCCTTTTGAGTGTAGAGTGTTTTGAGTGGCTAGGGAGAGATATCTAAGTAGTTGAAGATCTTAACAATGGTGTGTTCTTTAGTTCTGGTCGTGGTGCTTGAGGTTGAAGACAGTAGGGGTATTTATAGCCCCCTCCCCCCGTCCCTACAACTGTAGCCGTTGCAAGCAAATGTATGAAAATAGGGGGCCAGCTTATCCGGAGAAATTTGGAGACGGATATTCCGGTGTCTGAATAATCTGATGCCACATAAAATATCAGGCCAAATATCCGGCCAGACTAGGACGACGCGCGCCCAGGTCCTTAGCTGTTTCAAATAATCAGGGCATATGAAATCTCCGGTCGAAATCTCTGGCCTAAATATCCGGCCAGAACAGGACGATGCGCACCGAGGTCCTTAGCCATTTCAGTGAAATTCCCTGGAGGGCCGAATTATCCGGGGTAACAAGACACCGCATAATCCGCCCTCTAAACTGAATTTCTGTCGGATTATGATGGTTTGGTCTTTTTCCTTATTCCTTTTTGTTTTCCTGCAACACTAAATGTATGTTTATATTATCATTAGTGTTGTTAACTAAAACAAAAAATCAAGGATTTATGAAATTGTTCTTTCAATGGCGAGGATCCACCGTCGGCCGCCTATGCATTCCCTAGAACCTCTTCTACTGCAACCAGCTGCTCGTGTGAGACTAATTTTCTTAGGAAGCTACCTATTTGCCTCAAATATTCCATGGAAGCTACCGAATGCGCCGCCCCCCTTTGTGAAGATAGTGGATGCTTGTGATACATTTGTCGCTATTTTACCCGTCGGAGGAATGTTGCGGGATTAATGGGATTTAGCGCACATCAAAAAATCTCTCTAATGATGAGGATGATTGCCTACGACATTCTGGCTGAGTACGCCAACGAGTATCTTCGCGTGAGGATACTACAATCGAGTTAGTGCGCATGTTTGCTGAAGTGATAATCCGTATCTTTGGTCACTTTTATATAAGAGCACCCAATGAGGAGGACACATTGAGGTTTATGGCATCGAATGAAGCTAGAGGTTGGCGGGGCATGCTAGCAAGTATTGACTGCTTGCATTGGACTTGGGAAAACTGCCCCAAGGCATGGCATGGTCAGTATTGTGCCAAGAGTGGCGATGCAACAATAGTTCTCGAGGTTGTTGCATCAAAAGATTTGTGGATTTTGGAATTTCTTCTTTGATTTGTCGGGTACACTTAGTGGCATCAATGTATTGCATCAGTCTCGTCTATTTACGATACTAGCTAGTGGTGTCGCTCTTGTTTGCACCTACACAGTCAATTGGCATCATTTGTGAAGACCATCTCAAATCCTAGGAATATGAAGGAATCTGAATTTGCTACGGAAAAAGAGGCATGTCGAAAGGACATTGGGAGATCCTTTGGTGTCATGAAATCTAGGTTTTCCATTATTCGAGGTCCTCCTCATATTTTGGACAAGAAAAACCTGAAGAATATAATGACATGTTGTGTGATTCTTGACAATATGATCGTCGGGCATGAGAGGGATTTGGACTTGGAGTTGGTCTACGACAATGTTGGTAGCCTTGTGAAGCCAGCTAGAAACTCATCGTGCATTCAAGAATTCCTTCAGAGTTACCAAGAGATTGAGGATGCCAACACCCATAGCCAGCCTAAGCAGGAACTCATTGGTCACATCTGGTAGTTGTATGGCAGGTGCATGGGCAATAATCTGCCACTTTTACTCATTTGCTTTCATTCATGCGTGATTTGAAGCATTATTTGCATTTGGCACAATTCTTGTATTGTATTATTGTTTAATTCATTTGAACCATCATTGTAATTTCGATTAGGTTTTTATTGTATCATTGATATCATTGTAATATTTATATTTTGTTTCATATTGGTTTCATATTTTTATGCCAAATGACACGTATGTATTGAAATGCTAAAAATAACATGTGTTTTAAATAAAAACCATAAATTCGAGCAATAAAACATAATCTGTTTTACAATATGATCGTCGAGGGTTAGAGGGACTTGAACTTGGAGTTGGTCTACGAAAATATCGGTAGCCTTGTGAAGCCATCTAGAAACCCATACCGCATTCAAGCATTCTTTCAGACTTACGGGGAGATTGAGGATGCCAACACCCACATTCAACTTTAGCAGGAACTCATTGGTCATGTATGGTAGTTGCATGGCAGCTGCATGGGCAGTAATTTGCCAATTTTATTCATTTGATTTCCTTCATGTGTGATTTGAACCATTATTTTCATTTGGCAGAATTCTTGTATTGGATTATTGTTTAATTCATTTGAACCATCATTGTAATTTGGATTAGGTTTGTATTACCTCATAAATCTCACTGCAACATTTGTATTTTATTTTATATTGGATTCATATTTGTATGTTAAATGACACATATGTATTGAATTGCTGAAAAAAATGTGTCTTAAACAGAAATTGTAAAGTCGAGCAGTAAAACAGAACATATTCTTGCAATAGATCATCGAGGAAGAGAGGTACTTGGACATGGAGTTGGTATACGACAATGTTGGTAGCCTTGCGAAGCCAGCTAGAAACCGTAGCACATTCAAGCAATCCTTCGGACTTACCGGGATATTATGAATGCCAACACCCACAGTCAACTTTAGCAGGAACTCAATGATCACATTTGGTAGTTGCATGGCAGGTGCATGGGCAATAATTTGCTGCCTTTATTCATTTGATTTCATTCATGTGTGATTTAATCATTATTTTCATCCGGCACAATTCTTGTATTGGTATTGTTTAATTCATTTGAACTATCATTGTAGTTTTATTAGGTTTGTATAGTCTCATTTATCTCATTATAACATTTATATTTTAGTTCGTATTATTGAAATGCTGGAAAAAAAACATGTGTTTTAAACAAAAATCGTAAAGCTAAGAGATAAAACAGATTGGCTTTACGATTTGTGTTTGGCCACAGCTAAATCCAACCTTTAAAACACGTTTTCCCCAAACTGTATCTCATGTTTATAATTTCACGTGATACGGGTTCTGCTAGAGATGCTCTTATTCATGCACAACATGGTGGCCACACTAAATGATTGCTTGAAACATTACATGCATTCACCGATTTTTGTAGGGCAAGCACTTAAAATTGTTACCTTCACGCGGTCACAAGCAGCTCACATAGCTTTCTCATGTCAGTTCCAAATCTAGTTCCACAGTCCTACAGGTTTTGCAGCACTGAACTAAACTTATTGTACATATTCATCCAACTTCTTATTGGCCACACCAAGCATGAACTAATCTTGTGTCAATATCTCAAATAATTCAAAAGAACATTTTAGTGTAAGTGATATGTTGCTATTTCCTTGCTTAAATTACCCAACTTCAAATTTTAAAAAAAAATTAAGGCTCCAAACTATAACTACTCCCTCCGTCCCAAAATATAAGGCGCGCTATTTTTATGCTAGTCAACGACGTCTAACTTTGACCACTAATATGTATTAAATTATATAGACCGAGAATGAATAAATGGCACCATTGGATTCGCCTTGTTAAAATCTTTCATTTCATATATATTTGTACAAATATTATAGACATATTATAAGGATAAATTTTGGTCAAAGTTAGACATTGTTGACCAGCGAAATTGAAGGCCGCCTTATATTTTGGGACGGAGGGAGTACAACATAGCACTCAAGTGAATGGATAGATCGCTGTGCAATCTTTCACGAGGACATGTTATGAACAATTGATAAGATACATTGCATGATATCTTACCTTACGTAAAGATAAAGAGTGTCCCTGAAATACCCAATAGTACAGTAGATCAAACGCTGGGGGATTAGAGCATCTCCAACAGGCCACCCGAAATACGACCGTGGACAACCCTAAAATGGTGTTCTATAATCACAATGCACAAATAATTCTCCATCAATACATGCAATCCATTAAAGACGATTATTGGAATAGTTTGACAACTCAATTAAATACAATTAAATAGTTCAAATCAACTTGTATAATAATTAAGAGTATATACGCAAATATAAATAGTCCAAGTTCACAAATAAATAGTTCAAATCATTTAGACTGCTGTAACATTCTAGGATTTTGAAAATTTTAAAACCTTCATGCATTCATGAGCATCATAGCCCATTTGCGCTTTTATTGCATAAAATTTTGGTTTTAATTTGCTAAACACAAAAGTTTAGGTCTTATTACCTATTAAACCACTTTTTGGATTTAAATTTTCTTCTAAAATAAAGTATTTTATTTTTGGGAAAGACTACTACCAAAAGGTTCCTTATTTCCTATGCTTTTCAAAACATATTTTGATGGATTTTTCTGAATTGGTTTGGTCGAATTTTGAATTATATTTAAATCAATTGAATTAAAAAAGAAAAAAAAAGAATAGACACAGCGCAGCCCTCTCTCCTCTCCCCTCGGCCCAGCCCACTTCCCCCCTCAACCTCTCTCTGTTGCGCGCGCAGCGCAGTTTCAGTGGGCCGGCCCAAACCCCAACCCCGCACCAGCCCGTTTCCCTTCCTCTCTGCCTCACCGACAACGCGGCCCCACGCGTAACGCCATCCCACGTCATGATGACGTCACCGCCGCCGTGCCCGAGTCGATCTCCGACGCCGCGCCGCCTCTCCTTGCCCCTCCTCCACGCAGCAGCTCTCATAAATACCGCCCCCTCGAAGTTTGGGCTGCCCTACGAAACCCTAAACCTAGACAGAGCCGTCGCCGTAACGAATCTCACCAAGACTGAAGCCTTCTCTGCCGCTGCGCCATTGAAGGCCACCTCGGAATCTCGACGAAGCCACCGTGCCACGCCTTGGGAGGTGGAGGCGAGGAAACGAGCGAACTCGCCGCGAGGAGCCGCAGCTTAGGGACACCGCGCCATCTCCGGGGAGCGCCGGGAACGTTGTGGTCGTCGTCAACCGGAAGCCGGTGCCGCCGTCTTCCTCTCCTCCGGTGAGCACCCCCTTGTCGCACCCGGACTTCTATAGGATACTCACCGTACGAACTGAACAGTATTCTGATGGGATTACGGGGCTTTCCGGCACCCGCGTCCTCTTACGAGTAGGCCAACACTTATGTGTGACAACCCATCGCTACTGTTCACCGTCGATGTAAACTATCCTGTAGAAATCAGGACACTACCCTTGACGTACTTCATACCATACACACATGGTACGTCAACGGCTTTGAACAAAAGGATAACACAACATGCCTCTACGACACAAAAGATTGAAATAAGTTGCAAATGGCCCTCACTAGGGCAGAGATAGCAAATACAATCATCCAGAGGACACATGTCCCAACATAGCATCATTACATCTCAGCGGAAGCATTCAAAGGGGTCTGAGTACAGACAAAATCCAAATAGGCTTAAGAAGCCGGAAACTGAAATAAAGACGGAGCCCATCCACGAAGTCTCGGATCCTGCCCGGGTCCGCTAACTACTCGTCAGCAGCCTCGTCAAACTCCACGTAGTAGCCGTCACCTGGATCCTCGTAATCGTAGTCTGCGGAAACCACAGCCCCAAAGGGGTCAGTACATAGACGTACTGGCAAGCAAGACTCACAGTTCACCAAAGTATAGCCCGTCAACACAAGCACAGATGACTTGGGTTCAACGGAAAGAAAGGGGTATATAAGATGCTGCAACTGGCTGCGCTAACCAACTACAGAGATTCTATCACTTCCAACTATCAGAAAGGGGATAAGATCGAGTATTGTAACCAACTGAAAGATAACTTCAAACAAACCCATCCTGGATCTCGCCCCTTATCCAAAGAAGCAATCCGAGGATAACTCACACAGTTGGGTTAAGATGAAACAAGTTATTGTGACAATAATCCTATTACTAGTCAAATTGATAATCATGGGGTGTGAGTTTGTGAATCATTAGGTTTAAGTTGTCCTGAGTACTTGTTAGCCAGTACTTTCACCAAGTTAACCATAACCGCGGAAAACACGGCTTCTCGAGAAGATTATCCCTGCAGGGTTGCACCAATTTGTCCGTACACGTATGAATAACCCGCCAGATGGGATGCCTCCCACCAAGCGGGGCACTCAACACAACTCAACTCTTCTTCGCATCAAGCCCAAAGCACCTTGGGCGCACGGCTAATCGAGCCCGGAAGAAAATGGACCCTCATAGCACTCTAAGAACGTGTCCCCCTATATGCCGACTACAAAAGTTCCACCCTGCGCTGGGCTCGCAAAAACATGCATGCGGCAAATAGAAAGCACGAACTAAATGAGATGATTTGGACGAGATGCGAATCGAATCAAATTGAGGGGGGCGCCCATACTCGCTTCCCACATGCGGGTAGTGCGCTCATCATGGATCAGTAGACAAGTCCCTTTTCCTATTAGGGTCGACACTAGCAGGCCTCAAAACCACACAGGGCCTCCTGCCGGTGCCTTATCATCAAATTATTATTAAGTAATAACATTAGCATGATTGATTGATTGATTAAACATCGAGCCCCCAGAACATAGTGAGATATAGTAACTGAAAGTAACGGGTAACAGAATCGAGCAAAACAACCTAAGCATGCTAGTAGGACACTGGCTCAAACAAAGGGTTGTAGGAGGGGTGGTGAGGCAATATCAGGGTTAAGGGATTCATGTGATAGGTTCGTAACAGAAACAGCTACCACTAAGGCTAGCAGAAATAGACAACGGAAAGTATCGGTAACCAGGGTTGAAAGGAACACAATGGTTCATGTGAGTGATAACTTGCCTGCGAACTCAGCAGCCTGGTACTGAGCTAGATCCTCAGAAGGGGTGCTGTAAAGATCGTCTGTCTCAACGCCGTCGTCTATTCGAGAAGAAGCAAACAAACAGAACAGGAATGTAAACAATCATTATCATGGCATTGTGCACAATCAAGATGATGCATGTCAAGTTAATGTTGGCATTAAAATAAACTAGCTAACATGATAACACAATTTAAATGGACCTCTATGCTAAATTGAGTTGCATATGGAAAAGGTCCATAGATTAAGTGGAACAAATGATTTACAATTAATTATTATGTGAAAGTTGTTATCATGATGCATGCAGGATGATGATAACAAGATAACAACAAAGTAACAATAATAGATGCAAAGGAAAAGGAATAAAACAAGTTTGGAAATTATTTATTAAGTTTGGAAAGTTTGGTTACTTAAACATGTCACACAAACAATTATTGTTTTCATCAATTTAAAGTGTGCAAAACAATTAACAAAAGGTATATTTGAAAAGAACATCAAATTTTAGTTGGACTACATGTTTCAAATATTGAAATTTGAATTAGGATGAATTTATTATGAATTAAACAATGTTAAACAAGTTTTAATTGAATTTAAAACAAGTTTGAATATTATTTGAATTTTATTTGGTCAAATCATAAATTCAAATGCACATTTGAAAAGTTCACACTTTGATGGTTTGAAAATATATTTTGCATGTTCGAAAATATTTTATTTTGAGCAAGTTATGATTTTTATCAAATTTAAATGAATTAAACAAGTATTAAATTATTTAGGCAATTTAAATTATTCAAACAATGAAACAAAGTTTATATTTGAATAGGATATTCAAAATGGTATGAAAAACATATTTTATTTGCCTTATTTGGAATTAGTATGAATTATTTATGAATTGCTGCAAATTACATTTGAATTATTCAAATTTGAATTTTTAAATGTATTTGGAAAATTCAAAACAGTACACATTTGGAATAATTGGATAGACAATTAAATTTGGAGCAATAAACATATACAACTTTTATTAATTGGACTTACAGATTAAAAGTTATTAAAGATTTGGATTTAGTGTTTATTCTGCCATTTAAAACAAATAGAAAAAATAAAACAGATTCGTTTTAATTCTTTCTACCGCACTGGATCTAACCCCAGCCACTGCCCCGTGGGCCCGTGGCCAGCGTGGCGAGCGCGCGCACGCGTGGCAGTGGGGGTCACTGTCGCGTGGCCCCTGCATGTCAGCCAGAGGGGCAAAAATAATTGGGGAAAACCCGTGCGAGCGGCAGGATTCGATCCCTGCCCCTCTCGCTAGCTTGCGCGCTGTCTGAACCACTGCGGTACTGCGCGTTCGTTGACAGATACAGAAGCGCAAGGAGGATATGGATTCAGTAACGCGCTAACTGAATTTTCTTCAGTTGGCTTCACTGAAACTGCCTGAGGTTGGCCGGCGGCGAGCTAGCACGCGGTGCTGCTGAACGTTGCGTGCTCGCGAGGGGTGTTTGCAGGGTGGTGCCGCGTATGCTTGCGTGTGCCAGGATGAACAGAGGGAGAGAGGAGGGTGGAGCTTACAGAGGGGTGCGAGCTGTCGTTGACAGAGAACAGGGAGTAGTCGACGGTGAGAAGTGGCTGTCGACGGCGAGGAGGTGGCGATCTCTGCTCCAAAGCCCACTCCCTGGAAACGACGACGACGAGCTCGGTGCGGCGATCCCGTTCCCGAGAAGGAGGAGGCTCAACGACGAGCAGAACGGCGGCGGGGAAGCTCCTTCAGAGAGCGGCCATGGCGGACAGTGAGGTTCAGAGGATGTGGTGGCGCAACGGGGAAGAAAAGGGGAGGCTTTCGCCGTAGAACAGGAAGGGAGCTCACCGGGAGGAGTCTGCCGTAGTGGATCGAGGCCGAGGAGGACAACGGCGACCACCGTGCTCTGATTCCGCTACGGTTCAGAGGAAGAACAGGGAGCCGGGGGAGGAATAGAGAAGAAGACGGCGGCTGCGAGGAGGTTTAGGGCTAGCAGGTGGGTGGAGGCGACGTTTTATCGTGGAGCAATGAGCTGTACGGCGAGCCATCGAGTGGGGGTGGAGCGATCAGGCGGCGGGGAAGCGATCGTACGCAGGGTGACATCAGCGCGAGGAGGAAGAAAGCGACAGCGCTGGAGGGTACTGGGCCAGGTGGTAAGTGGGCTGGGCTGGGGTAGGTTTAGCTGCTGTTCCTTCTTCCTATTTTATTTGTTTTTCTCCCTTTTTTTTTGTAGCAAAAGAATTTGGAAGGAATTGTTAGCTTTTATTGTTAGGAAAAATCCTAGAAAATTAGGGTGGGTTTATTATGTCAATTACAACCAACTACCAAGTTTGGATTTCAAAATTATTCAAATTTTTGTGCTGTTTGGAAAATAAGCCAATTTAGATGATTTTTGAACATTTAAATTGATTAATGAAATCAACCTTTTAATAAGGTGACCCAAAAGAAATAATTGGACACAATGAATAAAGGAATGTTTTGGTTATTATTTTTATAGTTTCAAATTGGTTCTGTTTGAAAATATTTGATTTGAATTGGAATATTTTGTTAACTAATATGGAAACAACAATTTAATAGGGTGAACCCTATTATTAGTTGGATTAGAATTATTGGAATGGTTTGATATTTTATAATTTCCAAAGGAGGTGTTGTTGATGATTTGCTTTGAATTTGAAAACCAATTTGGAATGACTTAGTGGAATTTATAACACCATTTTATTAATTGATCTATATTGAAAATTATGACAACAAATAGATGGTTTTTATTTGTGATTTTATTCCAAAAGTTGTAACAGAGCAAGTATGAAAATAACCATTTGAAATGGTTTGAGTTTGATTATGAAAACAAGGTAAAACAGATGCAAAACAAATAGTAAGAAATGCAAACAAATAATTAAACATGATGACATGATGCAATACTTGAAATAAAACAATAAATCAAACATTCTAAAGGATATTTTCATACTTGGGATGTTACACCCCTCCCCGATCTTTTCTGTCTGTCAGATCGTGATCGTACCACCCTCGTTAGCTTCTATCGCGAACCGGTATCAGCGAACCAGATCATGCCGCGTGGCCTCCTCGTCACCGCCTTGTTAGCAGCCGCGTCCGCTCCGCTCCAATCCAGATGCGCCACGTGGAAGCCCAGTCAGCGAGCCAGTCAGCGCGATTTAAATCGATTTAAAATTCCAGAAAATTGCTAAAACTTGTAAAATCTATAACTTTTGTTCTGTAACTCCGATTTAGGTGATTTTGGACTTTTTGAAATCAGCACACTGCGTACATTAATCTAGGCTATTTATATTTAAAATTTAAAACGTGCACTCTCATATTATTTGTAGATCTCTATTAATCACTATTTTGGACATAACTTTTAATCTACAAATCCTTTTTAGGTGAAATAAATTTCTATGGTTTTGTTTTAATGTCCTCTATCCAGTAGATGCGTTGGAAACATTATTCATACAAGTTTGTAACAGAAACTCTATTAATGTTGATATTTTCCTATAATAAAACCCTAACAATACTAATAATTATAATTTGATAATAAATTTGTTTTTCATGCATCATAACCATGTTATTAACATCAGAGACCAACATTGCTAGTAAGTATTGCTAATTGTGAAAATTGTGCATTAATTTGATCATTGCATAACATCCATACATGTTTTTGTATTATTGTTTTGTTTTCTATGTTATGTTTGTTTTGTATGTTTATGTGTGGCTTGTTTTGCTTGTTTTAGATTGTGAAGAGGAGAAAGTCTACTCTTGCTGCTGTTATTCTTGTTGTAATTGTTCATCCTATTGCCAAGGCAAGTGACACACCATGAAATCTCCCATATTTTACTACGCATTACTAGTATTTTTTAGTAGTATGCATAATAGGGAATTTTACTAAGTTATTATTATGCTATGCAAAATCCTAAGTAGTGTGTATCCATCCTTTAGACTTGTTACTTTGGAGATTTATACTTAGTAGATGCTTATCCTTGCTACAAATTTGTTTTACTCAATGTTTGTGGAAAATTTCTAAGTATAACCCTCAATGCAACACCTGGGTGGATTTTGGTTGTGATTGGATTATGTTGAGTGGCTCCCTAGGCCCATATCAATGGTGTTTATCACCAAAGGAGTACACTTGTGGATGGCCACCCAGGAACAAAGAGATTCCTAAGTCCCTCTAAGTTTAGTAGCTTTCCGTGCAGCCCTTTGACATATGGGCTTTGTCTTGATCAACTAAGTTGTGAGAGTTCATCCCATGCTTGACATGAAGATGTAGCATAATTATAGGTGGAACAGGTCTTGCTGGTTGGGTTGGATTCTTTCTTCTGAAAGATCTAGTCTCAATTCTCTCCTTTCCATGATGCACTCCGGGTGTATAGGATGTTTGGGCTAATTGAAGACAAAGGGTGAAAGTGCACAACCTCTACAGAGTTAGAAACTATGATCATAGCCGTGTCCCCGGTAATGGACGACTTCGAGCAGCTGGACAAGGATGTACAGAAGAATCTCAACACCGTTTTGAAGAAGTAAAATTTGGCTAAGGAAATATCATTTGTGGTGCTCATGGGTGTATCCCTAGGTGCCAATCTTTGAAAAGAAAACTCTTTTTCAAAAGTGTTAGGGAAAAACTTGCTTTCTGCAAATAGCCTAAACTCCACCAAGCCAGATATGCATGTAGTTTAGACTTGCCATTTTATATCCACCATAGTGTCATTTGCCAGTACATTGTTTTTACTAAATCTCCTTCGGGGGCTGCATATTCCAACGTGCAGGAAGTTCTGAGGATGAAGTTTGATCAATTGCTTGGACTCGAGTCTACACCCAACATGTAATGCATGTGGCGCATGATTGAAGATGGAGGCTCATTGCTACCTTAATTTCTATTGTTTAGAACTCTGAGTTTTGCTAGTCTTTCAAGACTATGCACTTTGTAATAAAGCTATACTTGGCTATTCTGGATCTTTTGTAATAATTTTGATACTTCTGCAATGATACTTTACATTTTGTTCTGTGGTGCTACCATTGATCCAGGGACTAGCACTTAACACAGTAGTTCTTACATTATTAAATGTGAGGGCGCTACAAAATGGTATCAGAGCAAAGTGTTGCATGTAGGTTCGAGCCCTTAGGTTTGGAAAACCCTTTTGATCAAATTTATTAACTCCTTTGAGTATTTTTGGATCCTAGCGGCATAGTGAGATGAAGCGGCCCGGACCAACATTACATGTCCACGTAGATGAGACCGGTTCCCTGATTGGCTAGCGGGTGCCAGTATCTCTCACTATAGTGAATATCCAAATTTCAATAAGTTGTTAATGATCTAATGATCACCATGGAAGAAGACTCAATATTTTCTAAGTACCTCTACTTGTCTGGTATCTAGTACCTCCTTACCTTATGCTTTTATGGCTTATGTTTTCTCCTACACATCAAAACTCAATAATGATGGAACTTCAACTTCGCAATCGCCCAGGACTACCAACTTAAAGATGAAGAGCTGCAACTTCACCATCACCGAGGACTTCAAGGACCATATGATTTAACCTCTGTTCTATTCTAACATAGATAGAATAAATTTTCTTCTAGTACTTATACCTATGGTTCAATCTTCTAACATCTTATCTAACTTATAAATGACCAACCTAATTGAATCACTCAAGAAGGGCCCATTGATGACCATGACTGTGGATTGTGAGACTGAATTTCCAAAGGCATTGAAGAACCTAATGACAAGATTAGGATTTGGAGGAGCAGGACTCTACAAAGATTTTCCCTTCATTGAAGATGGCCAACAGTATTGGTGGGTGCAACTTCACCTATACAGAAGCAAGGAGTATGACCACAAGACAGAAGGGGACTACATCTTCACCAACCCACAACAATACACTTCCTTCTTCGAGTCAGCTAGTTGTGCTGCATGGGAGGCAATCACCGAACTCGGAGAAAGACTTACGTGGAGACTTTATCACACTCAGAAGGATCTCTAGGAAGCTGAAGAAGAGATCAACGCCCTTGAAAAGGAGTTGAAGATGTACAAGAACATAGAAATCATCGTGAAGAGTTATGATCCATCCCAGTAGTTGACCACCATGGGAGAATGCGTTAGCTAGAGTTTTTGTTTGAGTATTGACCTATCAACTTGTGATATGGCAATGCTATAGTGTTTTGGTTTGCAACTAAGTTGTTTTGCTTAACTATGTCAAAAATTAAGTCCAAATATCGAAATTTGATTAATAGATAAAAATATTTTAAGTTGTTGTTTTCCTTTCATTGTTTGTCTTGTTGTATTGTGCATGGGTAGGAAAATTTTATCCTCATAGCTCTATCTATATTTTACTCATCTATGTTGAAAACCCATAGATGCCTCCTCCTCGCGACCCCAACAACAATGAGGACGACAACAAAAACGATGCTATGCAGCAGATGCTCACTTCCCAAGCCCAACTTCTACAAATTATGACTCAGTTTGTAGCAGCAATGGACAACAACAGCAAAAATCCACCACCACCACCTCCAGTGGACACGCTTGCTAGTTTTCTAAGACTTAGGCCTAACAAGTTCTCATATGCTACTGATCCTATTGAGGCGTATGACTGGTTTCGCTCAATCTCAAGGATATTTTTCTAAGGGGGATAGCCCACCTCATAAACATTTCCAACCTAATTGCTATCCTTCTCGAATCTCGGGACGAGATTCATTTTTAAGGGGGGTAGTCTGTAACATCCCATGATTTTGAAAATTTTAAAACCTTCATGCATTCATGAGCATCATAGCCCACTTGCGCTTTGATTGCATAAAAATTTGGTTTTAATTTGCTAAACACAAAAGTTTAGGTATTATTACCTATTAAACCACTTTTTGGATTTAAATCTTTTTCTAAAATAAAGTATTTTATTTTTGGGAAAGACTAGTCCCAAAAGGTTCCTTATTTCCTATGCTTTTCAAAACATATTTTTATGGATTTTTCTGAATTGGTTTGGTCGAGTTTTGAATTATATTTAAATCAATTGAATTAAAAAATAATAATAATAGACACAGCGCAGCCCTCTCTCCTCTCCCCTCGGCCCAGCCCACTTCCCCCCTCAGCCTCTCTCTCTCTCTCACTCTGTTGCGCGCGCATGTCAGTTTCAGTGGGCCGGGCCAAACCCCAACCCCGCACCAGCCCGTTTCCCTTCCTCTCTGCCTCACCGACAACGCGGCCCCACGCGTGACGCCATCCCACGTCACGATGACGTCACCGCCGCCGTGTCCGGGCGGGACTCCGCCGCCGTGCCCGAGTCGATCTCCGACGCCGCGCCGCCTCTCCTTCCCCCTCCTCCACGCAGCAGCCCTAATAAATACCGCCCCCTCGATGTTTGGGCTGCCCTGCGAAACCCTAAACCTAGACAAAGCCGCCGCCATAACGAATCTCGGCGAGATCAAATCCCTCTCCGCCGCCGCGCCATTGAAGGCCACCTCGGGATCTCGACAAAGCCATCGTTCCACGCCTCGGGAGGTGGAGGCGAGGAAACGAGCGAACTCGCCGTGAAGAGCCGCAACTTAGGGACACCACGCCATCTCCGGGGAGCGCCGGGAACGTCGCCGTCATCGTCAACCGACAGCCGGTGCCGCCGTCTTCCTCTCCTCCGGTGAGCACCCCCTCCCCGATCTTTTCCGTCCGCCGGATCATGATCGTACCGCCCTCGTTAGCCTCTATCGTGAACCGGTATCAGCGAACCAGATCACGCCGCGTGGCCGCCTCATCACCGCCTCGTCAGCCGCCGAGTACGCTCCAATCCAGATGCGCCATGTGGAATCCCAGTCAGCCAGATTCAGTGAGCCAGTCAGCGCGATTTAAATCGATTTAAAATTCCAGAAAATTGCTAAAACTTGTAAAATCTGTAACTTTTGTTCTGTAACTCCGACTTAGGTGATTTTGTACCTTTTGAAATCAGCACACTGCGTAGATTAATCTAGGCTATTTAAATTTCAAATTTAAAACGTGCACTCACATATTATTTGTTGATCTCTATTAATCATTGTTTTGGGCATAACTTTTAATCTACAAATCCATTTTAGGTGAAATAAATTTCTATGGTTTTGTTTTAATGTCCTCTATCCAGTAGATGCGTTGAAAAAATTATTTATACAAGCTTGTAACATAAAATCTATTAATGTTGATATTTGCCTGTAATAAAACCTAGCAATACTAATAATTATAATTTGATAATAAATTTGTTTTTCATGCATCATATCCATGTTATTAACATCATAGAACAACATTGTTAGTAAGTATTGCTAGTTGTGAAAATTGTGCATTAATTTGATCATTGCATAACATGCATACATGTTTTTGTATTGTTGTTTTGTTTTCTATGTTATGTTTGTTCTGTATGTTTATGTCTGGCTTGTTTTGCTTGTTTTGGATTGTGAAGAGGAGCAAGTCTACTCTTGTTGCTATTGTTCTTGTTGTGATTGTTCATCCTATTTCCAAGGGAATTCACACACCATGAAATATCCCATATTTTACTATGCATTACTAGGGTTTTTGAGTAGTATGCATGATAGGGAATTTTACTAAGTTATTAGTATGCTATGCAAAATCCTAAGTAGTGTCTAGCCATCCTTTAGACTTGTTACTTTGGAGATTTGTACTTAGTAGATGTTTATCCTTGCTACAAATTTGTTTTACTGCATGTTTGTGGAAAAATTCTAAGTATAACCCTCAATGAAACACCTGGGTGGATTTTGGTTGTGACTGGATTATGTTGAGTGGCTCCCTAGGGCCATATCAATGGTGTTTATCACCAAAGGAGAACACTTCTGGATGGCCACCCAGGAACAAAGAGATTCCTAAGTCCCTCTAAGTTTAGTAGCTTTCCGTGCAGCCCTTTGACATATGGTCTCTGTCTTGATCAACTAAGTTGTGAGAGTTCAGCCCATGCTTGACATGAAGATGTAGCATAATTATAGGTGGAACGGGTCTTGCTGGTTGGGTTGGATTCTTTCTTCTGAAAGATCTTGTCTCAATTCTCTCCTTTCCATTATGCACTCCGGATGTATAGGATGTTTGGGCTAATTGAAGACAAAGGGTGAAAGTGCACAACCTCTGAAGAGTTAGAAACTATGATCATAGCTGTGTCCCCAGTAATGGACGACCTTGAGCAGCTGGACAAGGATGTATAGAAAAATCTCAACACCGTTTTGAAGAAGTAAAATTTGGCTAAGGAAATATTAGTTGTGGTGCTCATGGGTGTGTCCCATGGTGCCAATCTTTGAAAATAAAACTCTTTTTCAAAAGTGTTATGGAAAAATTTGCTTTCTTCAAATAGCCTAAACTCTACCAAGCCAGATATGCATGTAGTTTAGACTTGCCATGTTATGTCCACCATAGTGTCATTTGCTAGTACATTTTTTGTACTGAATCTCCTTCGGGGGCTGCATATTCCAACGTGCAGGAAGTTCTGAGGATGAAGTTTGATCAATTGATTGGACTCGAGTCTACACCCAACATGTAACGCCTGTGGCGCATGATTGAAGATGGAGGCTCATTGCTACCTTTATTTCTGTTGTTTAGAACTCTGATTTTTGCTAGTCTTTCAAGACTATGCACTTTGTAATAAAGCTATACTTGGTTATTCTGGATCTTTTGTAATAATTTTGATACTTCTACAATGATACTTTACATTTTATTCTGTGGTGCTAGCATTGATCCAGGGACAAGCACTTAACACAATAGTTCTTACATTATTAAATGTGAGGGCGCTACAACTGCATAACTGAAACAGAAATTCAGTGATTTCCAGTGAAGATATGCATATACTCCACCAGATCATGGAGTAGTTGGGCGTGCACTTATTGATCTCAAAGTTGGCGGTGTATCTCGTGGTTTTGGGTAATGTAGCAGAATAAAAATAATCGTCCTACATAACACATATGATCTATTATGAAGGTATGGGCCAGGATAGATCTGATCGTTACCAACACGAAGCGCGAAATGAGTGTCGATAATGATATCGATGATGCCCGATGAAGAGTCACGCGGCTAAGCCGAGCATTGGGATAGTTGTCGTCTCCTCGTAACGTGCCTTCTGGATTCAGCAGAGTGAGGGTCTCACGTGTTACCCCTCTGAGAGTTCACACACATACGTCCGTTAATGTCCTGTAGTGCTTCGCAGTCCACGGCTAATCGCTACAGGTTCACAATTGAGGTGGAGAGATCACAGCACATGGGAAAGAGATAAAGAGAGAGATAGAATAGAGTAAGATATAATTGCTGAAATTTGGGATGGGCTTTTAGCCCATTAGGAAATTTCTATTTAAATCCCTAAGGCCCATGCATCCATAGCAAGTGATAGGAGTTTAGTCCCATATTGCTAGTTGAGAGAGTTTTGCACCAGTTTATAAGGTGAGCTCTCACCCCACTAGTGTGAGTTGGTATGAAGAGAGAGGAGTTGTGGAGGTGTTCCACACGCGCGCTCCTCCTCCTCCGCCATCCGCCTCGCCATGCCTCGCCTGGTCATGACACGACATGTACGACGCGCCGCGGGTTGCGGCGATGGGCCGAGCCGATGCCTTTATGTTGGAAGTCGGAAACGGGGAGTCAACAGACACGACAATAATATGAGACGTCATATTGATTGTTGTCTTGTTACATCACATTTATTTTGGTAACAGCCGTATTGATCGCGTGTGATAACTGTGCGCAGTAAAACGCCGCCTTTATCACGTGGTAACGGCTGTAGTAAACGCCAATTGAATTGACCGTTCTCCTACTCGGTCGTACCTATAAATTGGAGGCTCAGGCGGACACAGAAAACACAACTCATACACTCTGCCTCTTTGCGCCCGATGTCGTTCCACCTCCTGTTGCTGCCGCCGGTGATCCCATCCCGTCTACCGCGTACACGGCCGACGGGAGAGCAGGTCTCCGAAACCCCGCCTCTCCAGATCCTGTACGGGAGAGGGGCGATTAGGTTTTTGGGGAGCGTCTCCTACGCGACTGCTCGCTGCTGCTGTACATCTACTTCGTCTACTACCTCGTCGCCCTCTTTGTCAACATGTCCACCGAAGCCGAACGTGCTGCTGCTGCCGCCACCGAGGCCGCCACTGCTTCTGCAGCAGCCACCGCTGCTGCCGCCACTGCTATGTCTACTGCCAACTGGCCGATCGCAGGGTATAACACGTTTATCCTGGCCCTTATTATTTCCATGTGTGCCATACTTGTATTTGCGTAGATATGTCTACTGTAAATCTAGTATGCAGGAATATGATTAATTATCAGTATGTTTATGTCATGCTCGTGATTTATACTTGGATTAATTTAATCTGTAAATTGCCTAAATTCCTAACAATCCAAAAACCTAAAATGTGTAGGCAATTTTTCGATTCATGGTTTTGCTACTGCACTAAAACCGGACCCGTTTACGGGGACGTACTTTAAGCGTTGGCAGACCAAAACAATCTTATGGCTCACGACTATGAACGTATTCTGGGTCGCCGGTGTCACTCCCACGGGAACGATTACTCCTGAACAGGAGAAGGCGCTTAGGGATGCCACCGTCGTCTTTGTTAGATGCGTGATAAGCGTGATCGGAGATAAGTTTGTTGATGCATATTTACATATGCGGGTTGCCAAGGACTTGTGGGAGGCGCTCGAATCCAAATTAGGCGCAACCGATGCTGGCAGCGAGATGTACAGTACATAGCAGTTCCATGACTACAGAATGGTCGAAAACCGTTATGTATTGGAGCAGACTCATGAGATACAGTGCATCGCTAAGGAGCTTGAAATTCTCAAGTGCGTGCTACCGGGCAAGTATGTCGCGGGATGCATAATCGCCAAGCTGTCTAATTCCTGGAGGAACTTTACCACTACTCTAAAACATCACAGGCGTGAATTCTCAGTAGAGTATGTCATCGGCCATCTGAGTGTTGAGCAGAATTCGAGGGCAAAGGACTCGCATGGAAAAGGGAACGAAGGGACTTCTGCGGCCAATATGGTACAGAAGAACTACAACTCCCACAAGAACAAGGCGAGGACTGGTGTCCAGCAGAATACCGACTTCAAGAAGAAGGCTAAGAAGACCTTCAAGAAGGATAAGAAGAAAAATGTCTGCTTCACTTGTGGTTCAATGGAACACTGGCCTGGGAAGTGCCCAAAGAAGTACGTGAAGCCAGGACAGGATTCCAAGGCTGTCAACATGATTGTGAGCAACAATGAGAATGGGGCATCTGGGTATGGTAATTTGTTTACTGTATTTTCAGTTTGTCAGTCTACTGATTGGTGGATTGACACAGGTGCAAACATTCATGTTTTTGCTGACATCTCATTGTTTTCTTCTTATCAGGTCACAAGGAACGGGTCCGTATTGATGGGGAACGGCGCAAGTGCTTCTGTACTTGGTGTTGGCACGGTCAATCTGAAGTTTACTTTGGGAAGGATCGTGCAGCTCAAGATCGTGCAGCATGTCCCCGCCATCAAGAAGAATCTCGTTAGTGGCTCCCTTCTATGTAGAGAAGGGTTTAAATTGGTTTTTGAGTCCAATAAAGTAGTTGTAACGAAATATGGACTATTTGTTCGAAAAGGGTATGAGTGCGGAGGTCTGTTCCGCTTTTCCCTCGTTGATTTCTATAATAAAGTCGTGAACAATATTCATTCGAGTGTTAATGAAACAGAAGTTTGGCATTCACGTCATTGTCACGTTGGTTTCAGTTTCATGACGCGGTTAGCAAATTTAAATTAAATTCCAACTTTCACTTTAGCCAAAGGTTCTAAGTGCCATTCGTGTGTGCAAGCAAAGCAACCTTGTGACGCCCCGAGATCGGGCACTATGCAGATTTCAGCATTCCCGCCAAATCCGCATAATAACCGATTCCAGGTTGCCACTTATGATAACATTACAACAGTTCACGAATATTCCACAATTACAACAGAAACAGATAGATACAAGATGACTCAAACGGGTCAAGGATACAACTGATACAATACAAAGATCCAAATAACAGCGGAAGAAACAACATAGCGTCCGGCTACGGACAAGATACGAATTGGACTAAGAGTCCTGAAGATAACCGAGAGCGTCCAATCCCTGCCCAGGCCAAGCCGGAGGGATTCCCAAGCTAACGTCGTCAGACTTCAAACCTGTTGACTGCAATGTTGAATATGCAGCCACGAAAAAGGATTCGTGGGTCAGTACGGTTAAGTACTGGCAAGTGGATAAACCATACTCACAAGATACCGGCGTAATCCGATCATCACAAGATACAAATTCTTTGGGTTCAACGGAAAGAAGGGGTTGTTGCAAATAAGCGACAGCGGGCTGCACTAACCAACTACAGAAACACACTACAACTTCCGGATAACAGAAAGAAGATAAGAGAGCGTATCGTAACCAACTACAACTACTCACCAAACAATACCCATCCAATGTCACCCCCTACTAAGGAAGCAACCCAAGGATAACTCACACTGTTGATTAGGGTGAAGTTCAGGTTATTGTGACAATATGCCTATTACTAGTCAAATCATTATTGATTAGGTGTAAGTTGTCTGAGTACTTGTTAGCCAGTACTTTCACCAAGTCGTCACATAACCGCGGACAACACGGCTTCTCGAGAAGATTTATCCCTGCAGGGTGTGCTCCAGTACCCGTACACACTCAAGCCACCAACTAAAACTCAGGTTGGCTTGACACGACCCAAACCGTCTCTACAACCCATCCTAGGAGCCACTGAGCTATAAGGTCCCAGCCACGCAGCCGAATACTCAGCGCAGGTGTGCAAAACTCCCGCAGGACACAACACCCCGGCACTACAGGCCTCGCCCTATATGCATCATCATCATCATCAGTAACCATGGGTGATCAACCCATTATGCAAGGAGCAAATGGAACACCCGAACTAAGTGTGGCTCTTCGGACAAGCTGCAGATCAGGTCTAAGTCGAGGGGGGTCCCATACTACCACCCGGATGCGGTGAGCACGCTCATCATGGATCAGTAGACAAGACTCTTTTCCTAGTTCCGACACCAGCAGACTCCAAAACCCTAATCCGGGCCTCCTGCCGGTGCCTTATCATCAAATTATTATTACCAAAAACATTAACATGTTGTTGATTAAATTGAAACCCAACTATCAACTAAACAGGTGATAGGAAAAAGGACCACAAGACTCGAGCACAAACAAACCTAAGCATGCAACTACGACACGAGGGCCAACAGGGTAAACAAACAACAGTTGATAGGAAGTGGAAGGGAAAGCTATATCATGGCTGCAAGGTAAACCTATAATAGGATCGAGACACAAGCATCGAAACAACAGGCTAGAATAAGAACAACGGAAAGAATCGGTAACAAGTGATGAAAGGCAGCCATTTGGCAGCAAGTGAGTATACTTGCCTGAGATCCAGCAAGTAGAGGTACATCCACAGAAATTGTCGTTGCTCACATCATCTCAACGTCCTATCCGGGAAGAAGCCACGAACCTCGAACAAACACCGGATGCAACAATTACTACTACGGTAAAAGATCCAGCATGATCCTATTTTAATGCATGACATGGCAAGATGCAACGGAGAGGAAACAACTTAAGCAATTTAATCGGAACCGGAGTCCGGAGAAATAGGAATTGGTTCAAGTTGTTTAGCTAACCATCAAGTTAAATGTTGTTTAGCATGGAAAACAATAAAGTAGATGAGTTAGGCAATTTAAATGGAATGGGGCAACAGTTGAAATTAATTAGCCCACACATTCCATATGTTGTCATATAGATGAACATGCATAACAAAAGCTAAAATGCACAAGGCAAGATGCAAACAGGAATATGAATGGCATGAACATGTTAATGACATGAAACTGATTGGAAAACATACTTTATTGGTTGGGAAACAATTTCAAATGAATTTAGTTGAGCACATTACCAAATTTAAATGCATTAAATAAGAGGTGAAACAATTATTCAATTTAGATGTTGCAACCCAGAAAACAAAGTTGATATTCAAGTGTGGCATTTGATTTTGGATGAAAAACATGTTTTGAGTATTTAATTTGGAGCAACCCTTTGAAAGTTATTAATTATGCCATTTAGTTTGTCATTTTTAGGGATTATTAAATAACATTAATTTTAATTGCCCAATTTGCAAAACAAAGTTGATAAACAGAAAGGTGGTTTCATTTTGAGTGGAAAACATATTTTGTTTGTTGAAATTGGAATTTAATTGAGCAAGTTATGAATTTTGCAATTTAAAAGATTTAATTAAAGCATTGAATTATTCCACCAATTTTAATTAGGAAAAATAGTGAACAAATTGCATTGAAAAGGTTGAAAACATGTAGAAAATGTTTCACTGAACATTTTGAGCTATCAAACATAATTTTTGGGGTATTATTGGATTTATTAGGCAATTTTTCATAAATAGTTTTATTCTGCCCTTTTTAGTAAACAGAGGGAAACATGTTCAAAATTAATTCAATTGTGCCCAAATAAAATACCAATGTGTAGAGTTTGTTAATAAAAATTTTTAGAGTCCAAGTTTGCTTAATTTGGATGAGTAGAACTAAAGTTATGAAATTCCAAAGTTTCCACTTTTTATTGCATTTTCAGTAATTAATTATTTAGTGCCAAAATTGTTACAGAAATATATTGCAAACTTGACATTAGTAGAAAGGGCACAGAATTATGAAGCCACAGGATTTTGAATCATTCAAATTGGAGCTATATTCGATTTGATATCGATTTTAGAAGTAATAGCTCAGATCTAGGTTTCTGAAATTTCTGGCAGAAAAGAAAAAAAGCAGAGAATAAAAGGGTGTGGCTTGGGGATCGAACCCAGGACCCAGGGTGTGCGCGCAAGGTGTGGTACCAGTGCGCTACTGCTTCGTTGGTGCTACAGAAGGGGGCTCACCCTAGATGAAGGATCAAGGCGACGGGAACCTGAAGAACTGGACGTGTTCCTGCAAACGACGAACATGGAACCGGGATGGCGATGATCTGCAGCAGGCAACGCTCGAAGGCGTCGCTCCAGAGCACGAGGAGGGGTAGGGAGACATCCCGGATGCGGAGTCTCACCGTGGGGTTGCCGGTGAAGCGTACGGGCTCGAGGAAGACGCATGGCCACGTGAGGCATACGAGGTAGACGAGGAAGAAGCTGCGGTTGTCGCCGGGAAGATCTTGATGGCGCCGTCGATGTAGTCGTCCTCCGGCCGTGGTTCCTTCAGCAAAGGCGGAGATGGAACCCTCCTGGTTCCATTCCCGTTGGTTGCGCGGCACGGCAACTAGAAGAACGGCGGCGCCGTGGCCGCGAAGTTCCGGCCATGGAAGCTCCTGTCCATGGTTCAGAAAATTCAGAGCAACAGAGAGAGAATTGGGGGAAGGGAGAGGGGAGAGCCGGCGGCGGCTGGGGGAAAGGAGAGGAGAGAGGCTAGGATTTGGGGAGGGAGGAGAGGAGCGCTTTAAGGGAGGGGAAAGGTGAGGGGAGGGGACCATGGCGTGGTGCTCTCCTCTGAGGAAAACGACAGGAGGGAGGCACGTTCAGGCTCTTCTCGTGTGTACTGCGTACGGAGAGGAAGAGGGTCTTCGGTGGGCTGCTTGGCTAGGTCTTGGGCCAGCTAGTTGGGTTGGCCTGGTTGGCAGGCCAAAAGATTGTATTACTACTATTTTATTTTATTTTCTTCTTTTGACAAAACTGCTTAAAGGAAAAAGTAAATAGCTTGGAGGCAATAAAATCATTTTAAGAAATTTAGAAAAACAAGGTTTTTAGGCAACTTAATTTGGTGGACAATTTAAAATGCATGAAGATGTGATGCTATGATGCGACAAAGAAAAACAAACAAACAATTTCTATTCGGGGAAACCCCGGCCGTCACAGACGACACCACTAACAAGGGATTGCGCCCTCGCAATCCACCTGCTAACCCGGGAGGGAAAAGAAGTTCGACTATCGATTCTTCATGCTTCCAGTTGATCTCCTCGACACCACTAACAAGGGCTTCTTGCTCGGAGTGACGACGATGTTCTTCCACCAGGAATCTTCCGATGATCGAACCTATTAGGTTAAAGGCTCAGAAAACGTCCACCCACGTAGAATCCTAGAACTTTGAAAGATAGACAAGAGGGGAGACTCCAAAACAAATAAGATGGGAGGGGAAATAGAATAGGGATAAGGAGAAAACAAGAACCCTATTGAGATGTTTTCCAAAATAGTTTAGCAGAAATAGTTTTTGACACTCTAGAAACAACGACCGTTAGCGAGGTTAACCTACAGGCTTTGCGGACCCGTTGCTTCGATAACCATTCGTATCGAAACAATATCGGGAATCGGAACCAAGGCTCTGATACCATTTTGTGACGCCCCGAGATCGGGCACTATGCAGATTTCAGCATTCCCGCCAAATCCGCATAATAACCGATTCCAGGTTGCCACTTATGATAACATTACAACAGTTCACGAATATTCCACAATTACAACAGAAACAGATAGATACAAGATGACTCAAACGGGTCAAGGATACAACTGATACAATACAAAGATCCAAATAACAGCGGAAGAAACAACATAGCGTCCGGCTACGGACAAGATACGAATTGGACTAAGAGTCCTGAAGATAACCGAGAGCGTCCAATCCCTGCCCAGGCCAAGCCGGAGGGATTCCCAAGCTAACGTCGTCAGACTTCAAACCTGTTGACTGCAATGTTGAATATGCAGCCACGAAAAAGGATTCGTGGGTCAGTACGGTTAAGTACTGGCAAGTGGATAAACCATACTCACAAGATACCGGCGTAATCCGATCATCACAAGATACAAATTCTTTGGGTTCAACGGAAAGAAGGGGTTGTTGCAAATAAGCGACAGCGGGCTGCACTAACCAACTACAGAAACACACTACAACTTCCGGATAACAGAAAGAAGATAAGAGAGCGTATCGTAACCAACTACAACTACTCACCAAACAATACCCATCCAATGTCACCCCCTACTAAGGAAGCAACCCAAGGATAACTCACACTGTTGATTAGGGTGAAGTTCAGGTTATTGTGACAATATGCCTATTACTAGTCAAATCATTATTGATTAGGTGTAAGTTGTCTGAGTACTTGTTAGCCAGTACTTTCACCAAGTCGTCACATAACCGCGGACAACACGGCTTCTCGAGAAGATTTATCCCTGCAGGGTGTGCTCCAGTACCCGTACACACTCAAGCCACCAACTAAAACTCAGGTTGGCTTGACACGACCCAAACCGTCTCTACAACCCATCCTAGGAGCCACTGAGCTATAAGGTCCCAGCCACGCAGCCGAATACTCAGCGCAGGTGTGCAAAACTCCCGCAGGACACAACACCCCGGCACTACAGGCCTCGCCCTATATGCATCATCATCATCATCAGTAACCATGGGTGATCAACCCATTATGCAAGGAGCAAATGGAACACCCGAACTAAGTGTGGCTCTTCGGACAAGCTGCAGATCAGGTCTAAGTCGAGGGGGGTCCCATACTACCACCCGGATGCGGTGAGCACGCTCATCATGGATCAGTAGACAAGACTCTTTTCCTAGTTCCGACACCAGCAGACTCCAAAACCCTAATCCGGGCCTCCTGCCGGTGCCTTATCATCAAATTATTATTACCAAAAACATTAACATGTTGTTGATTAAATTGAAACCCAACTATCAACTAAACAGGTGATAGGAAAAAGGACCACAAGACTCGAGCACAAACAAACCTAAGCATGCAACTACGACACGAGGGCCAACAGGGTAAACAAACAACAGTTGATAGGAAGTGGAAGGGAAAGCTATATCATGGCTGCAAGGTAAACCTATAATAGGATCGAGACACAAGCATCGAAACAACAGGCTAGAATAAGAACAACGGAAAGAATCGGTAACAAGTGATGAAAGGCAGCCATTTGGCAGCAAGTGAGTATACTTGCCTGAGATCCAGCAAGTAGAGGTACATCCACAGAAATTGTCGTTGCTCACATCATCTCAACGTCCTATCCGGGAAGAAGCCACGAACCTCGAACAAACACCGGATGCAACAATTACTACTACGGTAAAAGATCCAGCATGATCCTATTTTAATGCATGACATGGCAAGATGCAACGGAGAGGAAACAACTTAAGCAATTTAATCGGAACCGGAGTCCGGAGAAATAGGAATTGGTTCAAGTTGTTTAGCTAACCATCAAGTTAAATGTTGTTTAGCATGGAAAACAATAAAGTAGATGAGTTAGGCAATTTAAATGGAATGGGGCAACAGTTGAAATTAATTAGCCCACACATTCCATATGTTGTCATATAGATGAACATGCATAACAAAAGCTAAAATGCACAAGGCAAGATGCAAACAGGAATATGAATGGCATGAACATGTTAATGACATGAAACTGATTGGAAAACATACTTTATTGGTTGGGAAACAATTTCAAATGAATTTAGTTGAGCACATTACCAAATTTAAATGCATTAAATAAGAGGTGAAACAATTATTCAATTTAGATGTTGCAACCCAGAAAACAAAGTTGATATTCAAGTGTGGCATTTGATTTTGGATGAAAAACATGTTTTGAGTATTTAATTTGGAGCAACCCTTTGAAAGTTATTAATTATGCCATTTAGTTTGTCATTTTTAGGGATTATTAAATAACATTAATTTTAATTGCCCAATTTGCAAAACAAAGTTGATAAACAGAAAGGTGGTTTCATTTTGAGTGGAAAACATATTTTGTTTGTTGAAATTGGAATTTAATTGAGCAAGTTATGAATTTTGCAATTTAAAAGATTTAATTAAAGCATTGAATTATTCCACCAATTTTAATTAGGAAAAATAGTGAACAAATTGCATTGAAAAGGTTGAAAACATGTAGAAAATGTTTCACTGAACATTTTGAGCTATCAAACATAATTTTTGGGGTATTATTGGATTTATTAGGCAATTTTTCATAAATAGTTTTATTCTGCCCTTTTTAGTAAACAGAGGGAAACATGTTCAAAATTAATTCAATTGTGCCCAAATAAAATACCAATGTGTAGAGTTTGTTAATAAAAATTTTTAGAGTCCAAGTTTGCTTAATTTGGATGAGTAGAACTAAAGTTATGAAATTCCAAAGTTTCCACTTTTTATTGCATTTTCAGTAATTAATTATTTAGTGCCAAAATTGTTACAGAAATATATTGCAAACTTGACATTAGTAGAAAGGGCACAGAATTATGAAGCCACAGGATTTTGAATCATTCAAATTGGAGCTATATTCGATTTGATATCGATTTTAGAAGTAATAGCTCAGATCTAGGTTTCTGAAATTTCTGGCAGAAAAGAAAAAAAGCAGAGAATAAAAGGGTGTGGCTTGGGGATCGAACCCAGGACCCAGGGTGTGCGCGCAAGGTGTGGTACCAGTGCGCTACTGCTTCGTTGGTGCTACAGAAGGGGGCTCACCCTAGATGAAGGATCAAGGCGACGGGAACCTGAAGAACTGGACGTGTTCCTGCAAACGACGAACATGGAACCGGGATGGCGATGATCTGCAGCAGGCAACGCTCGAAGGCGTCGCTCCAGAGCACGAGGAGGGGTAGGGAGACATCCCGGATGCGGAGTCTCACCGTGGGGTTGCCGGTGAAGCGTACGGGCTCGAGGAAGACGCATGGCCACGTGAGGCATACGAGGTAGACGAGGAAGAAGCTGCGGTTGTCGCCGGGAAGATCTTGATGGCGCCGTCGATGTAGTCGTCCTCCGGCCGTGGTTCCTTCAGCAAAGGCGGAGATGGAACCCTCCTGGTTCCATTCCCGTTGGTTGCGCGGCACGGCAACTAGAAGAACGGCGGCGCCGTGGCCGCGAAGTTCCGGCCATGGAAGCTCCTGTCCATGGTTCAGAAAATTCAGAGCAACAGAGAGAGAATTGGGGGAAGGGAGAGGGGAGAGCCGGCGGCGGCTGGGGGAAAGGAGAGGAGAGAGGCTAGGATTTGGGGAGGGAGGAGAGGAGCGCTTTAAGGGAGGGGAAAGGTGAGGGGAGGGGACCATGGCGTGGTGCTCTCCTCTGAGGAAAACGACAGGAGGGAGGCACGTTCAGGCTCTTCTCGTGTGTACTGCGTACGGAGAGGAAGAGGGTCTTCGGTGGGCTGCTTGGCTAGGTCTTGGGCCAGCTAGTTGGGTTGGCCTGGTTGGCAGGCCAAAAGATTGTATTACTACTATTTTATTTTATTTTCTTCTTTTGACAAAACTGCTTAAAGGAAAAAGTAAATAGCTTGGAGGCAATAAAATCATTTTAAGAAATTTAGAAAAACAAGGTTTTTAGGCAACTTAATTTGGTGGACAATTTAAAATGCATGAAGATGTGATGCTATGATGCGACAAAGAAAAACAAACAAACAATTTCTATTCGGGGAAACCCCGGCCGTCACAAACCTCGTAAGCCCCATAAGGCTACGAAGGAGAGACACTTGGCGCCATTAGAACTCATACATTCTGATCTCTGTGAGATAATGGTGTGTTGACTAAAGGTGGAAAGAGATACTTCATGACGTTAATAGATGATTCCACTAGATTTTTCTATGTATATCTGTTAAACACCAAAGATGAGGCTCTACACTACTTTAAAATCTATAAGGCAGGAGTTGAGAATCAACTTGAAAAGAAAATTAAACGAATCTGGCCAGATCGTGGTGGAGAGTATTTCTCTAATGAGTTTGACTTTTTCTGTGCGGAACATGGTTTCATTCATGAGAGGACGCCTCCCTATTCACCTCAGTCAAATGGGGTTGCCGAACGGAAAAACCGTACTCTAACTGATTTGGTTAACGCCATGTTAGATACATCGGGTTTATCCAAGGCATGGTGGGGGAGGCTATATTGACATCACGTCATGTCCTGAATAAAGTTCCGAAGAAAGATAATGAGGTCACTCCCTATGAGCAATGGGAGAAGAGAAAAACAACACTCTTGTACTTACGTACTTGGGGCTGTTTGGCGAAAGTCAATGTGCCCATCCCCAAAAAGCGTAAACTTGGACCAAAGACTGTGGATTGCGTTAATTTGGGATACGCTAAGAACAACGTTGGCTATATATTTCTAGTAGTGAAATCTGAGGTACCTGACGTGAAGGTCGGTACGATTATGGAGTCTAAAGATGCTACATTCTTTGAGGATAGTTTTCCTATGAGAGATATGCAAAGCACTTCTAGACAGGAATCAGAGGAGACTCCTGAGCCTGCCATTCCTATGGAATATTATGAACGAACACATATTGAGAATCCTGAGAAAGATGACGAGGAAACCCTTGGTAGGGGCAAAAGACAGAGGACTACAAAGTCCTTTGGCGATGATTTCCTTGTGTACCTTTTGGATGATACTCCCACTTCTATTTCACAGGCTTATGCATCCACAGATGCTGACTACTGGAGAGAAGCGGTCCGTAGCGAGATGGATTCCATCATGGCTAATGGAACGTGGGAGATCACTGAACGTCCTTATGGCTGTAAACCATTAGGATGTAAGTGGGTGTTCAAAAAGAAGCTTAGGCCTGATGGTACGATTGAAAAGTACAAGGCTAGACTTGTGGTCAAGGGTTACTCCCAGAAAGAAGATGAATATTTCTTTGATACTTATTCACCTGTGGCCAGACTGACCACCAGTCGAGTATTACTCTCGTTTGCGGCCTCACATGGTCTTCTCGTCCATCAGATGGATGTTAAGACGACTTTCCTAAATGGAGAGTTAGACGAGGAAATCTATATGCAACAACCAGATGGCTTTGTGATAGATGGTCAAGAAGGAAAGGTGTGCAAGTTACTGAAATCTTTATATGGGCTGAAACAAGCACCTAAGCAATGGCATGAGAAGTTCAATACAACTTTAACATCTGTTGGTTTTGTTGTTAATGAAGCTGACAAATGTGTATACTATCGCCATGGTGGGGGCGAAGGAGTTATACTGTGTTTGTATGTTGATGACATACTGATATTTGGGACCAACCTCAAAGTAATCAATGAGGTTAAGTTGTTTCTATCCCAGAACTTTGAGATGAAAGATCTTGGTGTGGCTGATGTTATTTTGAACATCAAGCTATTGAGAGACAATAAGGGTGGGATTACACTTCTGCAATCCCATTATGTTGAGAAGGTTTTGAGTCGTTTTGGATATTCGGACTGCAAACTTTCTCCAACACCATATGATCCTAGTGTGCGGATTCGAATGTTCGAAGGCAAAGCTAAGGATCAGCTGAGGTACTCTCAAGTAATTGGTTCACTTATCTATAATAACTAAGTAGTTTATCCCCACTAACATATTTCTCTTAACATGCAGCCTATCCACATCAGCACTGATGCCACCTCAACAAAATGTTTTTCCGTTCCATCCCATTCACATTAAAATTTTCCAGCGTGCGGTGCTTTTATTTCTAAGAGTGTTTCCCATGTTGGTGACCATCAGTGCAACAGCCTATTTGTCCACCCCGCAAGAAGAATCCCATTAATCTATGGGCCGGGCTCGCCAAATCGCAAGGAATAATCCTGTGCTGCTATCCTAAAAGAACAAAAACAAATTAAAAAAAATACTGCATGGCTGTGCAGCCATTGAACAATGGCCTTTGCTCTTCTACATTTATCTCCGCGGTGGCACGTTCGCTTCCTCTTCCCCCGATCTGCAAAATAATTGCGAAGGAAAATTATCGTGCCTATCCGAGAAGTTTGCGCTGATTCTTTTCCCTTTATAAATGTCGTGGTACGTCCAAACCATCTTCGTCCGCATCAGGGCTACTTCCTCCTATCGTCTTCACACGCCCTATCCAATTCCTCGCAGGTGATCAACCTGGCATCCTCGAGCAGACGGCGGCAATAAGCCATGGGCGACGATGTAACACCCCAATTTTTGATACATTAGGGTGTGTGGTGTGTGTTCATCTCATACATGCATGAAACAAAAATTTGAAACCAATTTAAACCAATTTAAATTGTGAATTTAAATGGTTTGAGAAAATCTCACAAAAAGTACTTAATTTGGATCCCAAAATTTTTGTATTGAAAAGTAATTCAATTTCACAAAATAAAAATATGGCAAGATTGGAAATTTTATAAGCTTTCCAAAAAGTATTTTTGCCAAATTTTCTGTTCACAAAAAGGTCCCCAAAAAGTTGTTTTCTGTCCTGTTTTATAATAGAAAAGGGCCTGTTTGCAAATCTTAAAAGCTTTAGGGGGTCATGGAGGAAAATGCCTGTGTCCTCTTCCTCCTGTCCGGCGACAGGAGGGCAGCCACCGCGCCACCTCCTGCTTCTCCATCGTGACGTGGACGACCAGAGGGTCAGCAAGTGCCGTCCGGATCGAGAAGAGCCTCTCAGAATCCCCCCTCGAGCTCCCTCTCTTTCCCTCTGTTCCTATCCTCGCCCGGAACCCTAGCTCGCCGGATTCCTCTCGTCGCCGGCGCCACAGCCCACCCCGGAGCAAACCAAGAGCACCGCTGAGCTCGCCGTGCTCTCCTCTGTCTCCCTGCTGACCTAAGCTTCCCGGGACGACCGGAATCAAAGAAATCGGGCGGGTCTTCCCCGTCTCCGGCCGAACGTCGCCGCGGCCGATTCGCCGTCATCCGTCCTCCTCCGTCCTCCCCGACCGCTTCCCCGAGTTCCTGGTGAGCTCATCTCCCTCCCAGCCCCCTCCTCGCTTGTTCCCGTGGCCGGAATGGCCGAGTTCGTCGGAGCCCGTGGCCGCCTCCGCCTTCCCGTGCACGGCGGCTCACCGCCGCTGACCCAAACAGGGTGGCGCCGCCACCTTGAGGTAGCCCACGACCACGGCTACCCAACGAGCCCGAGGGCGCTCGATTATGTCGCCGGATTCGTCGCCGGCGACCGCATCTGAGTCGTGCCGGCCATCTGCTGATATCATGAGGACGTCAGCGTGACATCAGCTAGGCCCCACCCGTCAGTTTGTTTTAATCAGTTAGTAAAAGGAATTTTGAATTGACACGTGGGCCCCACCTTTACTGAATTTCAGAAAATGATTTAAAATTGTAAAATCAATATCTCCCAAAATATAATTCAGAAAAATAAAATAAAAATATGGTTATGCTCAGAAAAATGTAATCTTTCCAAATATGTATTTTTCATATATGTTTGAGAAAGTCCAAAAAATGGCTTTATTTAATATTGTTAATTCATTTAAAAATAGAAAAATAAGATTTTATTCACTAAAATTAGAAAATTAAAAGTTATATACCAATTTGCTCAAAATGACAATTGCAACCTATTTATGAGGTTTCTAACCTCATTTGAGCACTTTAACTTGCACTCACCTTCATAATCGTCCGAATTGCCCCTTCGGGGTCTATTTCGGGATAAATTCAGTAAAATTGCTTAATTGCCATACGAACCCTAGCAACCCTACCTCCATGTCCAGGGCTTTATTTCAGTGCATTAACTTGCTCATGCATACATGTTGTGCATTGCATCGATGCCATGGTTGATTGTTGTTTCTCTTTCGGTGTTGTTTCCCCCTCGGTAGAACGTAACTCCGAAGTGAAGGCCAGCAGTCCAATGGCGAATACTTGATCTTAACCGACAAGTCAAGCACTTATTTCTGAAGACTTTATCTGGTTTTCTTATAACCAAGGCAAGCATAACCTCTTATCTTCTCATATATGATTTCAAAGTGATTTGAATCTCGTACTTTGCATTCGGTTCCAAACTATTTGATGTCAGTAGATAGAGTTCTCCTATATACTGCATAACCTAGATATCCTGATCCACTTCACCTAGCAGCTATAGGTTTGTTTGTGCGCGCTTCACTAAACCTTGTGAGTCTTGCTTAGCCATGCCTAGTTGATGAATCTGGTCAATGCGTGAATCTAGTATGTCAGTTGTTTATGATTTGAATTACCTTTGATAACTTGACTAATCCCGGCATGGATGTGAGGCCACAATGGGTTGTGGCGTTTTTTCCTGTTCATGCCCCTAGGAGCGAGTTCTCGCCTTCGAGCCAAGACTGAGCGTACAGCCACACGTGGGCCGATGAACCCCGCCCGGCTGACTAACTTGTTTAACCTTATCCATGAGCCACGTAGTTTGAGCTTTCCATCTGCGTGTGTGTCGGAAAATGTTTTGGAGAAAACTAGGTCGTGACCGGGACAAGTGATGGACGTACACGGATCTTGTTCCCGACTCACAGAAGAGGTGCCGTCAGGAGGTGGCCAACTCCCTGTTGACGGGGTGGCCCTGTTTGGGTTGACTCATGGATATGGTTCGACAAGGTAAAGGCTGGGAATCGACTACCCTCTGCCGGCACTTCCCGGGCTAGTGCTAATCATGTGGCACTAAGAGTCGGTTGGTACGTGTGGGTAAAGTTGTACACCCCTGCAGGGTTAAATCTTTTCGAAAAGCCGTGTCTGCGGTTAAAGACGACTTGGTGACGGATTCTGTGATCATAGACAACTTAAACGGAATGATTAAAACTTGTTGATAACGAATGAAGGATGCCTCCTCGGAGATGCCGAGAGGGGTTACCTTGTAGCATGAGATAGTGTGGAACAACTGGAGGAGGTGATCTTTGAAGCACAAGGTGCTGAAATGATTCGGTGGATTAAAAGATGATGATATCAGTAGTTGAGTAGCTTTCTCATCTGTTTTCAAAATACTCCATGAGACGTGCTATTCCTTCCTCAACTTGCAAAACAAAGATTGCTTTACGCAAATCAGCCTTCATGAAACCCTTTTCGAAATAGCAGATATATAATAGGTTAACTAAGTCTTGTTGAGTACCTCCCGTACTCAGGTTTGCTTAATTTTGGTTCAGGAGAAGATCTCACATCGGTGGTGTTTCAACGTGGACATCGACGAGTAGTTTGGGGTTCCCAGGTAGCAGCCTGGAATCTATGGGCTGGGACGTCGCCTTATGTTGCGGCCTCTTAGGCCTTTTTGGTTCTTGTTGATTAGCAACATAATTTGCCTTCTGTTGTCTGATGTAATGTTGGGTCGTGTGACCTCTGCTTGTAAGCTATACTCTAGTAACACCTGTTTAATACAGCTTCATGTTTAGAGTACTGCTTTGATCGGTTGTTGGTTTCGAGCTCATTGTTATACAGTTTTGGCTATGCTTGCATAGTTGTCGCAGTCGAGGGGTTGTGGAGCCGATGATCCATGTCCGAGCCCGCCTGTCGATTTGATCGGCCTGGGGCGAGGTAACCCCAGTAACCCTCGATTGTTGTTGCACTTTCTGGACACATAGCATCTCTGTATAGCTTTGGTCCCGTTTCCTTCAGTTTCATTCGATTCGTGGACGCTTTGATATGCATAGTTGGTTATGACTAGCATGGATACAAGGAGTAGTAGACTGGGGATCCGGACGACGTGCCGATGAATCCAGTCTGCCTGCCGTTGTTTGTTGCGGCCGGGGCTGGTAACCCTGAAGCCCTTGTGAGTCCATGGCTAGGAGCACATAACAGTATGTATATCTCTGGGTCCAGGGTCGTGACAAGTCATGGTATCACAGCAGGACTGCCTGTAGGAAAACCTTATTGCTTGGTCGATGTCGAGTTTAGTGATTGTGAAAACTACTTTGAAACCTCAAATGAGTTGTGAAAAACCTTCTTAGGATTCTTTTTACTCCTTATCTGTTATCGCTCTAACTCTGGGTCACCTTACCTGTTTTGATTTGAAAAGGTTTTGCTATCCCTTCTAGTCATTCAAAACCTAGGTGCCTTCTCTGGCAAAGACGTCTTTTAACCAAGTTGACCTAGTGTTATAGTTTCTAGAGTCGTGTGTGTTTCGTATTCCGTTATCTCTCATTCCAAATGGGAGATTTCCTTTCCATCCTAACACCTCAGAGTTGCGTGGGTTCCACATACTCATGTTCCAAAGTCTTAAATCCTGAACCTCGAGATCTGCTTTTCATCTCGAATGTATCTGTTATCCTCTGCTCAAAGTTCTTCCGGAGCTATCGTTGTCTTTTGAAAGATACCTCGTGATTACTAATTGTAGTGTCCTTTGTGGCACTCATATAGTAGTTACTCCTTTCGTGTGTTTTCAACCTTGGACTTGAACCGAAGGTCCCGGAATGTGCTGAATTGCGATGAGTTGAGTCATGTGGTTTCAAAACCATGTGATGCTCACGCTATCAGTACAGGATGCTGACCTTTAACCCAAGTTCCGTTTCTTTGGATCCTGAAGAATTCGTTCTACTTCGGGATGGCTAGGCAATTCCAACTTCAATAACCATAGGTTTTCTTTAGGAATCAAAAGGGCCACGACAAGAGTGTTCTTTATGATTCCCATATCCTTGTTTTTTTTTACCCTGCTATACCTCTCGTCTTAGCATGGGTTATACAAATGAGTATGGCCTCGTGCTTCCAACGTGATCTCAGGATTTTCCAAGAGCACGTTCATATACTTTGCTTACTTCCAAACCTCATCTATTGTTTGGAATACAAGTTGCATATGTGTGTTGGATTCTTCCAATGCATTTGCTCTTGTTTTCTGTCAGAACCTTGCACCTTGGAATGTTAGGAGAAACAAACTCCAGTACCTCGTTCATCTTTAGAACCAGGTCAAAGTTTTGTAATCCACAGAATAAAGAAGTTTCGTTAGCTTCTGTTCTGTTCCACCTTCCAGTATCACACTCTTTATATCAAGAGGTCGTGTTAAGTTTCATGGCCTTATTGATGAAGTGATGCTCTCACACATCTTCAATCCCCCTTCCCCCAAGCTTGAATGCTTGAGAATGATGGGTCTGTTTTTCGACATGTGTATCAGTTATTCATAGCAATTCTTATTGCTTTGAAAAATCTAAGAAACATCTGTATCCTTCTTAGCACTACTGGTCACCCAGCCTCTTTTTGAAGTTGGTCGTGTTACCAAATCCATTCACTCCGGTGCACATTTCTGGTCAAAGAGTTAGGTTCATACCGAAGCTCTCATGATCATATCGGTTGCTCTGAAAAGCAAGTTTCTTTCCAAACTTTGAGACATACCGGTAGGTTGTGATATTCTGGTTGTCTTTCTAGAAGTATCGCCAGGTTGTCACCTGACCGTGATGTCTAAATAAAGGGTAGTTTGAACTACTCCTTTCTCCAAAAAAGCTATGCTGGATACCCTGGACAAGTAGGTTGAGCTTAAACAACAACTTGGAGAGTTGAAAGGAAAAAGCTCCGCCTAACTTGATCCTCTGTTAAGGGATGTCTAGTTCTCCTCATGTTGAAGCAGGATAGTATCTCCGTAGTGGACATGCTGTCATTCTACCTCTTGATTTGATTTGGGCTATCGTCAAATCGAGAAAAGATCCAAAGACTATCTTGATGGTGTTTTCACTCATGGTGTTTGGCCCGAGTATACCTCGTGTCCTTTGGCCTGACCAATGTATTGCCTTGTTCATATATCATATGAATCCCTCTTCTTGGAGTGTTTTGATAAATGTGTTTTCGAGCCCATCGCTGACATTCCTATCTACACAAGTTGCAAGAGGCTCATGTTGAACACTTGGCATTAATGTTGGAAACTCTCGAGAACCATCTTTGTTTCATTACGAAGATTGTGTTCTGGATGCTTGAAGTGACTTTATCGGGTCCTTGTGCTTATGGTGAAAGTTGTCGCCATGGATTCGAGAAAAGTTTTCTTGTTACTTCGGGAATAATCCCAAGTCATTCATGCATGTGTGGTCTACTCTTGAGATGGAAGGTTGTTACCTCCACTCCTTGCTTAAGTCCGCATCCACACCAAGCCATTGACTGACTATCAGTGAAAGAGAGTAAGTCTATGAACTTCGTTATCTTTATAATCGTCTTTCCAACAAGGACTCCAAGGTGTTTCATTGCAAGTAAGTCATGTAGGTGCAACCTTCTTTCACAAGTTGCTAATACATGAGTTCTACAATCTCACCCATTTTTGAGCGTGGCATCATAGTCCATATCTTGAGAATCTAGTAAATGTATCTCGTTGATAACCGGTGCAACCTATTTTCAAACATATCGAGTCTGAGTTGTCAACCCACTAACCAGAGATGAATCTCAAGCAGCAAGGATGGTTGGTGTTTCCTCAAGGGTGTTGAACTAGGTCCATTTGAAAATCCGGCATGGTTGATGTTGTGGTTGACACAATTATCCGGAAGGCCTAATGTCATATCTCTTTGAATTCGTAAGAACAACCACTCTCCGCGAGAATTCTTGTGTGGCTTATTCTAACAAGTTTTCCTCACCGTTCTTTTGACCGGAGTTTAACTTTCACCGATGACCTAGTGAAGGCTTATGTAAGCTGGATATTGGTATCGGGAACGTCAAGAAGACCTTGGAACTTATTACGTCCAATGTCTCTCTACCAAATCCTCCAAACCTCTGTTTCAGTGGAAACAAGTTCATCAGGAGAATATATCTTGGTGTTCTGTAACTGCCATTGATCAGTTCCCTTTTTCAAGTTGTTGGTACCTGAAGTTCTAATCATCTCACACATTGTCTGAATTTGTCACTCACTCCAGCCGTGGGATCTTAACCATGTGGTAAACGTATTGCTACGTCAAATCCACCATAGGAAAGAGATTCCCTGTTTTCTTCCGATGTTCCAATCCTCATTGGTTACTCATCTTATGGTGTGACCAAGAAGTTCTCCTTCACCACGGTGTTCCATCATCCTTTGGTTACTCATCCTCCGTTGTGAAGTAACATCCCGATCTTTGACAAAGTTTTCGACAAACTTTAACGGAATGAACGTTCCTTCATCTTTCGTGTCCACTCCGAAGAGTGAACATGATCCTGTATCCACTTTTCTCCGATGCATGATTCGAGTGGTTCCTCGTGTCTTGTTTTTCTCGTCTACGGATATTATGTTGTGATGTTCAAGACCATCCTCTCCATCTTGGTATTCTATTTCGAAGAAACCTCGATATCATAAGTTATTCGACCTATCTATCCCAAAAGGATTTAAAGTCTTGTGCAAAGCTCATATTCTAAATCCTCTCAAGACTAATCGTCCGCAAACTTGAAACCATCTTATATTCCCTCCGTTACCTTGATGTGTTTCATGCCTGTTAACTCAAAAGTTCTTTACGAACATTCCTATCATGAGTTGTCCATGAGATACTCGATCTTCGTGAAGATCATTTCCTAAGAGTTTCCTTCTTACCTAGGTGTATCCGTTCAATACTTCAATATGCTACGGATCAACCTCTTCGAGAAGAGAACCGTAAGGTTTGAGAAGATCGTCCAAAAACCGGTGTTCCTTCTTTCTTCTCCTTCGGGAATCTCGGGACAAGATTCTTGTAAGGGGGTAGATTTGTAACACCCCAATTTTTGATACATTAGGGTGTGTGGTGTGTGTTCATCTCATACATGCATGAAACAAAAATTTGAAACCAATTTAAACCAATTTAAATTGTGAATTTAAATGGTTTGAGAAAATCTCACAAAAAGTACTTAATTTGGGTCATAAAAATTTTGTATTGAAAAGTAATTCAATTTCACAAAATAAAAATATGGCAAGATTGGAAATTTTATAAGCTTTCCAAAAAGTATTTTTGCCAAATTTTCTGTTCACAAAAAGGTCCCCAAAAAGTTGTTTTCTGTCATGTTTTATAATAGAAAAGGGCCTGTTTGCAAATCTTAAAAGCTTTAGGGGGTCATGGAGGAAAATGCCTGTGTCCTCTTCCTCCTGTCCGGCGACAGGAGGGCAGCCACCGCGCCACCTCCTGCTTCTCCATCGTGACGTGGACGACCAGAGGGTCAGCAAGTGCCGTCCGGATCGAGAAGAGCCTCTCAGAATCCCCCCTCGAGCTCCCTCTCTTTCCCTCTGTTCCTATCCTCGCCCGGAACCCTAGCTCGCCGGATTCCTCTCGTCGCCGGCGCCACAGCCCACCCCGGAGCAAACCAAGAGCACCGCTGAGCTCGCCGTGCTCTCCTCTGTCTCCCTGCTGACCTAAGCTTCCCGGGACGACCGGAATCAAAGAAATCGGGCGGGTCTTCCCCGTCTCCGGCCGAGCGCCGCCGCGGCCGATTCGCCGTCATCCGTCCTCCTCTGTCCTCCCCGACCGCTTCCCCGAGTTCCTGGTGAGCTCATCTCCCTCCCAGCCCCCTCCTCGCTTGTTCCCGTGGCCGGAATGGCCGAGTTCGTCGGAGCCTGTGGCCGCCTCCGCCTTCCCGTGCACGGCGGCTCACCGCCGCTGACCCAAACAGGGTGGCGCCGCCACCTTGAGGTAGCCCATGACCACGGCTACCCAACGAGCCCGAGGGCGCTCGATTATGTCGCCGGATTCGTCGCCGGCAACCGCATCTGAGCCGTGCCGGCCATCTGCTGATGTCATGAGGACGTCAGCGTGACATCAGCTAGGCCCCACCCGTCAGTTTGTTTTAATCAGTTAATAAAAGGAATTTTGAATTGACACGTGGGCCCCACCTTTACTGAATTTCAGAAAATGATTTAAAATTGTAAAATCAATATCTCCCAAAATATAATTCAGAAAAATAAAATAAAAATATGGTTATGCTCAGAAAAATGTAATCTTTCCAAATATGTCTTTTTCATATATGTTTGAGAAAGTCCAAAAAATGGCTTTATTTAATATTGTTAATTCATTTAAAAATAGAAAAATAAGATTTTATTCACTAAAATTGGAAAATTAAAAGTTATATACCAATTTGCTCAAAATGAAAATTGCAACCTATTTATGAGGTTTCTAACCTCATTTGAGCACTTTAACTTGCACTCACCTTCATAATCGTCCGAATTGCCCCTCAGGGGTCTATTTCGGGATAAATTCAGTAAAATTGCTTAATTGCCATACGAACCCTAGCAACCCTACCTCCATGTCCAGGGCTTTATTTCAGTGCATTAACTTGCTCATGCATACATGTTGTGCATTGCATCGATGCCATGGTTGATTGTTGTTTCTCTTTCGGTGTTGTTTCCCCCTTGGTAGAACGTAACTCCGAAGTGAAGGCCAGCAGTCCAATGGCGAATACTTGATCTTAACCGACAAGTCAAGCACTTATTTCTGAAGACTTTATCTGGTTTTCTTATAACCAAGGCAAGCATAACCTCTTATCTGCTCATATATGATTTCAAAGTGATTTGAATCTCGTACTTTGCATTCGGTTCCAAACTATTTGATGTCAGTAGATAGAGTTCTCCTATATACTGCATAACCTAGATATCCTGATCCACTTCACCTAGCAGCTATAGGTTTGTTTGTGCGCGCTTCACTAAACCTTGTGAGTCTTGCTTAGCCATGCCTAGTTGATGAATCTGGTCAATGCGTGAATCTAGTATGTCAGGTGTTTATGATTTGAATTACCTTTGATAACTTGACTAATCCCGGCATGGATGTGAGGCCACAATGGGTTGTGGCGTTTTGTCCTGTTCATGCCCCTAGGAGCGAGTTCTCGCCTTCGAGCCAAGACTGAGCGTACAGCCACACGTGGGCCGATGAACCCCGCCCGGCTGACTAACTTGTTTAACCTTATCCATGAGCCACGTAGTTTGAGCTTTCCATCTGCGTGTGTGTCGGAAAATGTTTTGGAGAAAACTAGGTCGTGACCGGGACAAGTGATGGACGTACACGGATCTTGTTCCCGACTCACAGAACAGGTGCCGTCAGGAGGTGGCCAACTCCCTGTTGACGGGGTGGCCCTGTTTGGGTTGACTCATGGATATGGTTCGACAAGGTAAAGGCTGGGAATCGACTACCCTCTGTCGGCACTTCCCGGGCTAGTGCTAATCATGTGGCACTAAGAGTCGGTTGGTACGTGTGGGTAAAGTTGTACACCCCTGCAGGGTTAAATCTTTTCGAAAAGCCGTGTCTGCGGTTAAAGACGACTTGGTGACGGATTCTGTGATCATAGACAACTTAAACGGAATGATTAAAACTTGTTGATAACGAATGAAGGATGCCTCCTCAGAGATGCCGAGAGGGGTTACCTTGTAGCATGAGATAGTGTGGAACAACTGGAGGAGGTGATCTTTGAAGCACAAGGTGCTGAAATGATTCGGTGGATTAAAAGATGATGATATCAGTAGTTGAGTAGCTTTCTCATCTGTTTTCAAAATACTCCATGAGACGTGCTATTCCTTCCTCAACTTGCAAAACAAAGATTGCTTTACGCAAATCAGCCTTCATGAAACCCTTTTCGAAATAGCAGATATATAATAGGTTAACTAAGTCTTGTTGAGTACCTCCCGTACTCAGGTTTGCTTAATTTTGGTTCAGGAGAAGATCTCACATCGGTGGTATTTCAACGTGGACATCGACGAGTAGTTTGGGGTTCCCAGGTAGCAGCCTGGAATCTATGGGCTGGGACGTCGCCTTATGTTGCGGCCTCTTAAGCCTTTTTGGTTCTTGTTGATTAGCAACATAATTTGCCTTCTGTTGTCTGATGTAATGTTGGGTCGTGTGACCTCTGCTTGTAAGCTATACTCTAGTAACACCTGTTTAATACAGCTTCATGTTTAGAGTACTGCTTTGATCGGTTGTTGGTTTCGAGCTCATTGTTATACAGTTTTGGCTATGCCTACATAGTTGTCGCAGTCGAGGGGTTGTGGAGCCGATGATCCATGTCCGAGCCCGCCTGTCGATTTGATCGGCCTGGGGCGAGGTAACCCCAGTAACCCTCGATTGTTGTTGCACTTTCTGGACACATAGCATCTCTGTATAGCTTTGGTCCCGTTTCCTTCAGTTTCATTCGATTCGTGGACGCTTTGATATGCATAGTTGGTTATGACTAGCATGGATACAAGGAGTAGTAGACTGGGGATCCGGACTACGTGCCGATGAATCCAGTCTGCCTGCCGTTGTTTGTTGCGGCCGGGGCTGGTAACCCTGAAGCCCTTGTGAGTCCATGGCTAGGAGCACATAATAGTATGTATATCTCTGGGTCCGGGGTCGTGACAGACGATTACTCTACTACATTCGCATATCAGCCGTTGTCTAGGTTATCTTCAAGGCAAGCCTCTCCCAAATCTTTGATCGTTGTTAAGGGATCTGGATCAGGTCACAATACGGATCAAAAGGTAGATGGGAATAATTTTCTCTAAATTATGGCTTCTTCAGCAGGGGATTTACGTTTGATAAATGGCACATAGTTGTTGATCTTGTGAGAGTAGTACCAGCCTACCAGGGCCCTCCTAGAATATCTCGATGCCCTCACTAACACCATTGTCATAAGTATTGCAGTGCAAACGCAGTAACCCACCCTTCCAAACTTTTCTCAATTTCCTCTGTAACCTTTGAATTTTTTCTGACATACCAATTGATTAGGTTCCAATCATCTTTGTGGATTATTCTGTTCTATCAGTTGATGTCATGCCCTGGTGCTTTTGCATTCAGTACTGATACTGAGTGTGCTCGGTGCATTTTCAAGCCAATCAGCTATTTTTGTTTCTGCTTGATTCCAGCCTGTTATTTTCTATGCGTGAATATTTCTTACAATAACACTAATCTTCTTTTATCAACAATCCGAGAACAATTTTTTCTATTCATGAATATTTCTTGCAGGCTGGAGACGTGATATAATTCGACACAAGAAACATGTCTTCAGTGACAACGAGTAATAGATTTCGAGTTGCTTTCATATCTCATCATTCTCATATAACTATGCATGTTCAGGTCTTTGGAATAGGCAAGGTCAGTCAAGTTATGAATTCTCACAAATCAGTATATCAACCAACTTGTGTACCTAGCGAGCACTACGAGGCCTGACATCATGTTTGTTGTGTGCAAACTAAGCCGGTTTGTTTCCAATCCAGGTGGCGTGCATTGACATGCTGTAGAAAGAATTATGCGCTATCTGAAAGGTACCGTGAACCATGGACTTCACTATAGTGGATATCCTTCGGTACTTGAAGGATATTGTGATGCGAATTGGATCTCTGATGCTGACGAGATGAAAGCCACAACGGGGTATGTGTTTACCCTTGGAGGTGGTGTTGTTTCCTGGAAGTCCTGCAAGAACACGATCTTAACGAGATCGACAATGGAAGCAGAATTAACAACATTAGACACGTCTAGTGTCGAAGCAGGATGGCTTCGAGATCTTTTGACGGACTTGCATGTGGTTGAAAAGCCAGTACCGGCTATCCTTATGAACTGTGACAATCAAACAGTAATTGTCAAGGTGAAGAATTAAAAGGACAATGCACAGTCCACAAAGCATATAAAAATTAGATTAGAAGCTGTCACACATTTAAGAAACTCCGGAGTGATTGCGGTGGATTATATCCAGTCGGCTAAGAATCTGGCAGATCCCTTTACTAAAGGGCTATCACGTGTTGTGATAGAAAGTGCATCGAGAGAGATGGGTATGAGACCCACATGAGTTGCCATGGCAGTAACCCAACCTATGTCATCGGAGATCCCGTGAAGTGGGACCTGGGAAAACAAGCTAGTGGTTAACTGAGGAGAGTAATTGTTACTAACCCACTCCACTGGAGATGCAGTACTCTCAAAACTGTATGGCAGGTTGACTTTTTTCTTAATGTGTTCCAAGGTTTGTATAAGCAAGATGCTATCCTACAAAGCGATCTTTGGAGGAACACACCTATATGAGCCTGACTGCTGGTCACAGTCTATGAGATTGGGTGATCACTAATAAGTTCATTAATAGGCGAGGAGTATGACTAATATGCTCCACCCGAGGGGTCAACCTTCGGCAGCCTAGTACTGGCAAGACATTTAGTGAAACTATTTTACGCCAAACTGACAATTCAAGGCATAGTCCATTGTTCAGTTGTGATGTAGTGTAGCTACTTGTTCTAGGTGGATGTTCAACCTTAACGGGTCCCCACTGAAAATGCCGGTATATAAAAACAGTGAATGGAACAGAGGACAACACCATGGGTCTTCGGGATCTGGTGGGGGATTGGTGAAATTCGGGATGGACTTTTAGCCCATTAGGCAATTTCTATTTAAATCCCTAAGGCCCATGCAGCCATAGCAAGTGGTGGGAGTTTAGTCCCATATTGCTAGTTAGGAGAGTTTTGCACCAGTTTATAAGGTGATCTCTCTCCCCACTAGTGTGAGTTTGTATGAAGAGAGAGGATTTGTGGAGGTGTTCCACACGCGTGCTCCTCCTCCTCCGCCGCCCGCCTCGCCACGCCTCGCCTCGTCACGACACGTCACGACGCGCCGCGGGTTGCGGGAATGATGCCTTTATTTTCGCAGTCGGAAACGGGGAGTCAACAGACACGGCAATAATATGAGACGTCATATTGATTGTTGTCTTGTTGCGTCACATTTATTTTGGTAACAGCCGTATTGATCGAGTGTGATAACTGTGCGCAGTAAAACGCCGCCTTTATCACGTGGTAGCGGCTGTAGTAAACTCCAATCGAATTGACCGTTCTCCTACTCGGCCGTGCCTATAAATTGGAGGCTCAGGCGGACACAGAAAACACAACTCATACACTCTGCCTCTTTGCGCCCGATGTCGTTCAACCTCATGTTGCTGCTGCCCGGGATCCCATCCCATCTACCGCGTACACGGCCGACGGGAGAGCAGGCCTCCTAAACCCCGCCTCTCCAGATCCTGTACGGGAGAGGGGCGATTAGGTTTTTGGGGAGCGTCTCCTATGCGACTGCTCGCTGCTGCTGTACATGTACTTCGTCTACTACCTCGTCGCCCTCTTCGTCAAAATGTCCACCGAAGCCGAACACGTTGCTGCTGCCACCGAGGCCGCCACTTCTGCCGCCACTGCTACGTCTACTGCCAACTGGCCGATCGCAGCGTATAACACGTTTATCCCTGCCCTTATTATTTCTATGTGTGCCATACTAGTAGTTTGCATAGATGTGTCTACTGTAAATCTAGTATGCAAGAATATGGTTAATTATCAGTATGTTTACGTCATGCTCGTGATTTATACTTGGATTAATTCAATCTGTAAATTGCCTAAATTCCTAACACTAATCGGGAGATGACACGTCCTCTCCCAATTAAAAGAAGCTCTAAACCAATTAGAGAGTCTCTACTTAGAGGCTCTAATCCAATTAGAGGTGTTCTAATTAGAGGCATCAATCCAATTAGAGGGTTTCTATTAGAGGCTCTAATCCAATTAGAGGGTCTTTAATATAGGCTCTAATTCTACTAGAAAGAGACTCGTGGCCAGTTATATGTTTTAATTAGAGGGTTTCTATTAGAGGCTCTAATCCAATTAGAGGCTCTAATACAATTAGAGGATCTTTAATTAGAGGCTCTAATCCAATTAGAAGATCTTTAATTAGCAATTTAAAAACAGGGACTAATCTGTGAAGAAAAAGGACTTAAACTGAAAAAGAAAAGGCTGAAAAGGTTTTCTACCTCGCAGTGGCTAACCCTAGCCACTGACGAGGGGGCCCAGGGCACTGTGGCCCGCGTGTGTGCCTGCGTGGCAGCACAGGCCACTGACGAGTGGACCCTGCCTGTCAGCAGTCTAGCAAAAAAATTGGGGTTTTAATTCGCGAGCGCCAGGGCTCGAACCCGCGAGCGAACGCGTGCGTGCGCTGTGTGCTACCGCTGCGGTAGCGAACGTGTTCTTGTCAGTATACGCTACGCAGTGAGGTTATAGTTCAGTTAGGTTAACTGAACTTCTGCGCGCGTTTCTGAACTTCGTCAGAGAACCACGGTGGCACAACGGCGGCGAGCTGCTGCAGCGCTCGTGCGGCAGTAGGGTGGTGTGGTGCTGCGATGGCCGTGTGCAGATGCTCGCGATGCAGAGAGGAAGGAGGAGGTGGGAAAGATGACGTGCTCACCCGCGGCTGGAGAGGAAGCAGAGGGTCGAGGAAGACTGGCCGGCGGCGACATCACGATGACGGCGGCGGCGATCCAGACCCCCTTGGGCTCAACGGAGGTGTCGGATGCGTAGCTGGTACCGCGGCGATCTCGTTCCCGTTGCTACCCAGCACGGGGACTCAGCCCACCGGCAGCGAGCATGGCGGATTCAGAGGGTGGAGCTCCGGTGGATGCAGAGGTGAGGTTCAGAGAGGAGGGGAAACCGGCAGAGAGAGGGAGAACGACGGCGGAAAGAAGGGAGAGGGTGGAGCAGGTGGTCTAGGGCTCGAGGGGGGAACCCTAGGGGGTTTTATAGGGGCGTAGGGGCGACGGTGGCCGTCTGCTCGCGACGACGTCGACGTGGAGGCACTCGGATGCTTGCCGTACAGGTTGAAGAAGGTCGAAAGGGTATCGGGCCTGCGGGGAAGAAAATTGGGCTGGGCCTGCGTGGGGGCACAGCCCACTGCCCCTAACTCTTTGGTTCTGTTTTTTTTTTCTGTTATTTTTTTTGCTGAATTGAAATAGAAAAGAAAAGGCTAGGGTTTTGTCTTAGAAAATTTAGAAATTTTTTGGTATTGTTTAAATATGTAACAGCAACCACTGGACAAGTTTTGTTTTCCAAAAGTTCAAAATAAAAGTGCTGTTTGTAATTTGATTCAAATTTGAATGATTTTGATATTAAGTGGTTTATTGAAAACAAGATTTAAATAGGGTGAACATATAGTTTAAATGGAAACAAGTGATTAGAATTGTTGTGTAATTTTCATAATTTCAAATTGGGTGCTGTTTGTAATATGTGATTTGAATTTTGAATGCAATTTGTATTAAGTGGATTATTCAAGAACAAATTAATAGTTGAGCTTTTTATTTTTCATGGAAACAAATGGATGTTTTATTTGAAACTTTTATTTGGAAAGTTGTAACATAACAAGTATGAACAAGCATTTGAAATAATGTTTGAAATTTTCAATTGTGAAAACAAAGGAAAACAGATGCAAACCAAATGAAAACAAGTGCAAAGATTAAGATGCCATGATGCAAAACAATAATTAAACAAGAATCAAACATTCTAGGGGTGTTTTCATACTTGGGATGTTACAAAACGCCCCCCTTGAAGGAATCGCGCCCCGAGATTCCTACTGAGAAGAGAAAAGGTCCGGATACTTCTTGCGAAGATCCTCTTCGGTCTCCCACGTTGCCTCTTTATCGGAATGATGCGACCATTGCACTTTCAAGAACTTGGTGCTCTTGTTGCGAGTCTTACGCTCGGTCTCATCGAGAATACGAACAGGGTGCTCCTCATAAGAGAGATCATCTTGCAGTTCAATGGAATCATGATCAACTGCACGATCTGGGTCTTTGAAACACCTCTTGAGCTGTGACACGTGAAACACATCGTGCACCTTGGATAGTTTTTCTGGAAGTTCAAGACGATAGGCATTTTCTGCACGCCTTGAGAGAATGTTGAAAGGACCAATGTATCTTGGTGCAAGCTTTCCTTTCACACCAAAACGATGAGTGCCTCTGAGGGGAGTTACACGAAGATATGCCTTGTCACCAGGTGCATAGACCATATCCCTGTGCTTGCTGTCATAGTAGCTTTTCTGACGAGACTGAGCAATCTTGAGATTGTCACGAATGATGCGAACTTTCTCTTCGGCTTCCTTAACAATGTCAGGGCCTAAGAGTGAACGTTCACCAGCTCCAGACCAATTGATTCGACTCCTGCATCTGCGGCCATAGAGTGCTTCAAATGGTGCCATGCCTAGGCTTGCCTGGAAGCTGTTGTTGTAGGAGAATTCGGCATATGGAAGGCAATCCTCCCATTTCATGCCAAAGGAGAGACCACATGCTCTGAGCATATCCTCGAGAATCTGATTGACTCTTTCGACTTGCCCTTGAGACTGAGGGTGATAAGCTGTGCTGAACAGAAGTTTGGTGCCCAATGCTTCTTGAAAACTCTTCCAGAAATGAGAAGTGAAAATACTTCCATGGTCTGAGCTTATTTCCAATGGAACACCATGAAGAGGAACAATCTTTGCTGTGTAGAGCTCTGCTAACTGGCTAGCTGAGATTGTTTCTTTGACAGCAAAGAAGTGAGCTACTTTAGTGAGACGATCAATAACAACGAAGATTGCATCGTTGCCCTTCTTGGACTTTGGAAAACCAGTGACGAAGTCCATTTCAATCATGTCCCACTTCCACTCAGGAATTTTCAGTGGTTGGAGAAGACCGGCTGTTTTCTGATGGACTGCCTTAACACGTCGACAAACGTCGCATTCAGAAACGTATTGAGCAATTTCACGTTTTATGCCAGGCCACCAATACAGTGTCTTAAGATCCTGGTATATCTTTGTACTTCCAGGGTGGATGGAGAGAGGAGTTTCATGAGCCTCCTTGAGAATGACATCTTTGAGACTTTGAACTTGAGGAACTGCAATGCGTCCTTCGAAGAACACAGGTCCTTTGTCATCAATTGAGAAAGACTTAAATTTCTCCTTGCCTTCTTTGATGTGTTCTACCATCTTCTTGATTTCAGCATCACGAAGTTGTTCAGAACGAATCTTATCCTCGAGAGTTGGACTGGCTGTCAAGCTAGCAAGATAGCCTTGAGGAACAAGACCAAGGTTCAGCTTCTGGAATTCTTCATGAAGTGGAGGTTGGCTTTCCATGATCATGAGATTATTGCAATACGACTTGCGACTGAGAGCATCGGCCATAACATTAGCCTTGCCTGGAGTGTAAGAAATGGTGAGATCAAAGTCTTTAATCTTTTCAATCCATCTCCTTTGCCTGAGGTTTAGATCTGGTTGAGTGAAGATGTATTTCAGACTCTTATGATCGGAAAAGATTTCAGTGCGGTTACCCAACAAGTATTGTCTCCATTTCTTGAGGGCAAACACAACTGCTGCAAGTTCTAGGTCATGAGTGGGATAATTTTGCTCATGTGCATTCAACTGACGTGAAGCATAAGCCACAACTTGACGTTCTTGCATAAGAACTGCACCTAGACCTTGGAGAGATGCATCGCAGAATATCTGGAAAGGTTTGGTAGTATCTAGGCCAACCAGAACTCGTGTAGAAGTAAGTTTAGTCTTCAGGAGATTGAAACTTTCATCACATTGTGGAGACCAAACGAACTTCTTGTCCTTCTTTGTGAGATCAGTGAGAGGTTTGGCAATCTTTGAGAAGTTTTGGACGAAACGACGGCAATAGCTAGCCAAGCTAAGAAAACTTCTGACTTGCTTCACCGTCTTAGGAGGTTTCCAATCAACAATTGCCTTAACCTTTTCTGGATCAATGGCTATGCCCTTGGCAGAGATGACATGACCAAGGTAAGCAACTTCTGGAATCCAGAACTCACATTTGGAGAATTTGGCATATAGACGATGCTCGCGAAGTTTCATGAGAGTGAGACGAAGATGTTCTCCATGCTCTTCCTCAGATTTTGAGTAGACAAGAATGTCATCAAGATATACCACAACGAACTTGTCGAGGTATTCATGGAAAACAGAATTCATGAGTCGAGAGAATGTCGCCGGTGCATTGGTGATACCAAAGGACATGACGGTGTATTCATACAGACCGTACCGAGTGGTGAAGGCTGTCTTTGGAATATCTTCCTTTCTGATCTTTATTTGATGGTAACCCATTCTCAAGTCCAACTTGGAGAATATTGAGGCCCCAGCAAGTTGATCGAAAAGATCATCGATACGAGGAATTGGATACTTGTTTTTGATGGTTTTCTCGTTAAGAGGACGATAGTCAACAACGAGTCTCTTTGTTTGATCTTTCTTTGCAACGAACAGAGTTGGGCAACCCCAAGCGGAGGAACTAGGTTGAATGTAACCTTTCTCCATGTACATATCGATTTGATCCTTTAACAATTTTAGTTCAGGAGGAGCTATCTTGTATGGATGCTTAGAGATTGGAGCAGTACCTGGCTCAAGCTCGATCACGAACTCAACTGCTCTGTCCGGAGGCATCCCTGGCAATTCTTCTGGAAAGACGTCAGGGAATTCACAAACCACCGGAACATTTTCATGTAGAGGTAGAGGTTTAGCATCGAGGGTGTACAGCTGAACAGAACTTGATTCATTTGGAGAATAGACTATCTGGCCAGAAGGGTGGAACAGAGTTATCGACTTCTGAGCATAGTCAATCGTAGCTTTATTGGCCTTTAACCAATCCATGCCAAGAATGACATCAATGTCAGAATTGCCAAGCAGAATGAGAGAAGCAAGGAATATGTGGCCTCCAATTAGGATCTGATTCTCGTGACTGATCTTGGAAGTTTGCATAGTTGCTCCAGGGGAGTTTACCACTAACGGGGAACCCAAAGCAACAAAGGGGAGTTTAACTGCTGTCGCAAAGATCTTTGACACGAAAGAATGCGATGCTCCGGTATCAAACAACACTTTAGCTGGATTAGAGTTTACGGGAAATGTACCGAGAACGACGTCAGCAGCTTCCTCAGCTTTGTCAATCTTGACGTGGTTCACCCTTGCGGTCCTCCCGACAGGCCTGTTGTTGGAGTTGAAGGCTTTAGCCGGGGGAGCACGCACCATTGCCTGGTTGGTGTTGGGACGAGGTGGTGGTGGAGGTAGCTGCCTCTGAGTGCACTTGTCAGCGTAGTGCCCCGTCTGCTTGCACTTGTAGCAAGTGACGACACGAGGAGGATCTCGCCTTGGCTGCCCCATTGAAACCCTCTAACCATGCATCTGAGCTGGGTTGGGTGGGCGGGGAGCAAAGCCTGGAGAAGCTTGGGCGTATGGAGCCCGAGTGACAGCACCATTTGGCACCCAGATGCGGCGCTTCTGTGGAGGGGTGGTCATGTTGCAGGAGGAACCACCCTCACGCGAGTGCTTGCGAGACTCCTCGAACGCCTTGCGCCCATTTTCCTCATTGAGCGCGGTGTTAACGAGCTCCTCGAAGTCTTTGGTCTTGACATTCGTGAGGGCATACTTGAGCTCCGGGTTAAAACCTCTGCGGAACCTTGCCATATTCTTGGCCTCAGTGGACACCTCGTCTCCAGCGTATCGAGCGAGACGATTGAACTCATTCTGATAGCCGATGACGTCCAGCTTGCCTTGCTTAAGAGAGCAAAACTCTTCACGCATCCTTTCCATGAGACCATCTGGAATGTGGTGCTTCAGGAAGGCTTCCTTGAAACAACCCCAGGTGATCGGGTAGCCAGCTCTCATGGTCTGGTAGTTTTCCCACCAAGTAGCTGCCTGACCCTTCAGCAGATAGTAAGCATACTTGACCTTGTCTTCCTCAGCAACGTGAGCAATGTCCAGAGCCCTGGCTATCTCACGGATCCAGTCATCAGCATCCAGAGGCTCGTGTGTTGCCACGAAAGCTCTCGGCCCCAGACTGAGAAACTCCTTGATACTGACTCGTGGAGCCGTCTGGTTGTTGTGCTGAGTAGTCTGGAACTGGGCCATCTGCGTCATGACTTGAGTCATCTGAGTCAACAGCTCCGCGATCGGCGGTGGCTCAGGCGGGGTGTTCCTTGTTGGCGGCATCCTGAATGGAAATGCATTTTAGCACAACAACAGAAAAAGGATAGACTTGGTAACCGAAAGAGAGATTATTCTGACGCATGAATAGATAACCAACAGGTACATCATCACATGTTCAAATACATCAGAATATCCAACACACCATAAATGGTTCGAATGCCAAAGGATAACTAAACATAGCTAAGAATGGATACATCGGTACTCCCATGCTCATCACGCAGGACGGCGGTGAGTAGTACGGCGAGAGGTACGGTGAGGAGGACGCCCATGAAAGTAGGTAGATCGACGATCCACGTAGAACTGACGTGGTCTGAGCCCAACTCTAGGTGTGGTGAAGTACGTAGCGTCGACTCCCTGTGCTCCAAAGCGGGGAATCCCTGTGTAACCAGCACCAAGGTTGAGGAGTGGACCTCTAATCGGCTCGTAACCTCCAGCATCTGGTAGAGGACGACCAACTGGCTGCTCGAAAGGTGAAAAGCGCTCGTCTCCCACAAAGTCTGTGGTGTAAGTCGCCAGACGAGTCAAAGCAAGGTAGAGCTGGTCCCTGACTGAAGCCAACTCCTGAGATAGTGTGCTGGCAACTGCGTCACTGTGCCTCACAAACTGAGCGGTGGTGTGCAGCCTGGTGTTATCATGCTCGTAGACATTCAAGTTGTCGTAGAGAGTGAAGTGAGCTCCCTCTGAAGTGATGTAACCACGGGAATGTGGCGATAGATGGAATCGTCAAATCCCCAGTAGTCAGCACGGAGGACGGTGAGACTCACATACGCTGCCTGCTGCACAGCCATATCCACTGTGGAACCTACTGCCTCGTAGCGGTGGGCTACGCTCATGCCATCATCTGACAGAATGTAGACGATAGCCTGGTAGTAGGTCTGGTCAAACTCTCGCTAGTGCTCATAGACCTGGTACGCTGGTGCCCAACGGAACCCCAGATAAGTGACCATGTCTCTCAGCATCTCCGGATAACCGGCGGTGCTCTCACAACGAGTCATCCGAACCACCTGCGGGTAGAACCTGAGATCCATCTGCAGATGATTTGGGGAAGTTTTGATTAGACGCCGGTAGAAGAACTGAAGTGGAAAGCAAAAACAAGGTTTCAACGGACGATAAGGATGTTGAGAAGAACAGGATATCGAAGCAACAACGGGAGACACGAGACCAAAAACTCCTGAGGTACTACGGAAAACCCATCCGGGCTTCTAAAGGATCAATATCTACTGCTTAAGGAATAGAGGATCTGCTTCCGGGGCTTACACGCCTCCGTTCTCAATCATGAGTAGGCAACATGATAAATCATGTCACAACCACCTCCATTCCTATGGTCTAGTAGATATAACTATCCTAGAGAAACCAGGATACGTGAAAACCTAACTTGAAAGTTTAGATGAGAAGAGAAAACAACGTTGCACTTCCTTACCAGAAAAAGGGAGGGTGGGTGGGGAAAGAAGAAAAAGAACAGAATTCCTACTCTCACGTTTCATTTTTCCTATATAGCTACAAAAATAGTTTCTAGACTCAACTGCGACCAGTAAAAGGGATCCTACAGGCAGACAGGCTCTGATACCATTTGTCGCACCCTGACTTCTAGAGGATACTCACTGGGCTGAACTGGACAGTAGATGATTGGATTACGGGGCTTACCGGCACCCGCGTCCTCTTACGAGTAGGCCAACACTTATGTGTGACAACCAAACTCTACTATCCACCGTCGATGTAAACTATCCCATAGAAATCAGAATACTACCATTGACGTACTTCATACCATACACACATGGTACGTCAATGGCTTGTAACAGAATGATAGCACAACATATCTCTAAGACACAAAAGATGGAAATAAGTTAAAAATGGCTCTCACTAGAGCAGAGATAGAAAATACAATCATCCAGAGGACACATGTCCCAACATAACATCATTACAACACAGCGGAAGCATTCAAAGGTCTGAGTACAGACAAATCCAAATAGGCTTAAGAAGACGGGAATGAAAGGAAAACGGAGCCCATCCACGTAGTCTCGGATCCTGCCCGGGTCCGCTATCTACTCGTCAGCAACCTCGTCAAACTCCACGTAGTAGCCATCACGGGGATCCTCGTAAGCGTAGTCTGCGGAAACCACAGCCCCAAAGGGGTCAGTACATAAACGTACTGGCAAGCAAGACTCACAGTTCACCAAAGTGTAACCCGTCAACACCAAGCACAGATGCTTTGGGTACAACGGAAGAAAGGGGAATATAAAAGATGCGGCAGCTGGCTGCACTAACCAACTACAGATACATGCTACAACTTCCGGCTAACAGGAAGGAGATAAGATAGCGTATCGTAACCAACTATAACTAACCACCAAACAAACCCATCCTGGATCTCGCCCCTTATCCAAAGAAGCAATCCGAGGATAACTCACACAGTTGGATTAATGATGGGTCAAGTTATTGTGTCAATAAGACTATTACTAGTCAAGTTATCATTAGTTAGGTGTAAGTTGTCCTGAGTACTTGTTAGCCAGTACTTTCACCAAGTTAACCATAACCGCGGAAAATACGGCTTCTCGAGAAGATTTATCCTTGCAGGGGTGCACCAATTTGGCCGTACACGTAAGAATATCCCGCCAGACGGGAATCAAACCCACCAAGCGAGGCACTCAACACAACTCAACTCTTCTTCGCATCAAGCCCAAAGCACCACGTGATGTGCGTGCGCGGTTAATCGAGCCCCACGAAGAAAAGGGGACCCTCATAGCACTCTAAGACCATGCCGCCCTAAATGCCGACTACAAAAGTTCCACCCTGGCCTCGGGTTCGTACCTGCATATGCGTGCATCAAATGGAAAGCCCGAACTAAGTGTGGCGATTTGGACGAGATGCGAATCGAATCAAATTGAGGGGGGCGCCCATACACGCTTCCCACATGCGGATAGTGCGCTCATCATGGATCAGTATACAAGACCCTTTTCCTAATTAGGGTCGACACTAGCAGGCCTCAAAACCACGTCGGGCCTCCTGCCGGTGCCTTATCAAGAAATTATTATTACCCATAACAGTAGCATGATTATTGTTTAAACGTCGAGCCCCAGATCATGACAGAAATATAATAACGGAAAGTAACTGACAGCAGACTCGAGCAGAAACAACCCTAAGCATGCTAGTAAGACACGGGCTCAAACAACGGGGTTATAGGAGTAGAGGTGAGGCAATATCAGGGTTAAAGGATACATGTAATAGGTTCGGAGAACAAGCAACGATACATAGGGCTAGCATAATAGACAACGGAAAGTATCGGTAACCAAGGTTGAAAGGAACACAGTGGTTCATGTGAGTGAATACTTGCCTGCAAACTCAGCAGCCTGATACTGAGCTAGATCCTCAGAAGGGGTGCTGTAAGTATCGTCTGTCTCAACGTCGTTGTCTATTCGAGAAGAAGCAAACAAACAACGCAGAGAACAAACAATCAATAACATGGCATAGTGCACAATCATGGGATGATGCATGTCAATTTAATGGATGCATCAAAATAAACTAGTTGACATGGTAACATAACATGATTAAATGGACCCACATGCAATTTGGATTGCATATGGAAAAGCCCATGGATTATGGTTGAAATAATTGTTTTACAGCTAACCAACAGGTGAAAGTGAATTAGCATGATGCATGGATGATGAAAACAAAAAGAAAACAAACTTAGAAACAATTTGGAATAAGGTTTACCAAGTTTGGAAATTTGTTTATTAAGTTTGGAATTTTGGTTACTTAAAGGTGTCACACAAACATTTGTTGTTTTCAACAAGTTTAATTGTTCAAAACAGATAACAAAGTTCATATTTGAAAAGAACATAAAATTTTAGGTGGATTACATGTTTCAATTATTGAAAAAGGAATTACAATGATTTAATTATGCATTAAACAAGTTTAAACAAGATTTAATTGGAATTAATTCAAGTATGAATATTATTTGAATTTTATTTGTTCAAACCATAAATTCAAATTCTTATTTGAAAAGGTTATACTTTTCTAGTTTTAAAACATATATCATATGTTCAAAAACAATTTAATTTGAGCAAGTTATGAATTTAGCAAACTTAAATGATTTAAACAAGGTTTAAATTATTTAAGCAATTTTAATTATTCAAAACATGAAACAAAATTTATATTTGAAAAGGTGGTTTAAAATAGCATGGAAAACATATTTTATTTGTGTTATTTGAATTAAGTATGAATTACTTATGAAATTAATCAAATTTTAAATGAATGGTTTGAATTTGAAATTTGAATGCATTTGAATTATTCAAAACAGAATACAAATGGTTTAACTAGGTAGAGAATTAAATTTGGTTCAACAAACATATTTTATTTTTATTATTTGGATTTATAAAATAAAAGTTATTAGCAATTTAAAAACAGGGACTAATCTATGAAGAAAAAGGACTTAAACTGAAAAAGAAAAGGCTGAAAAGGTTTTCTACCTCGCAGTGGCTAACCCTAGCCACTGACGAGGGGGCCCAGGGCACTGTGGCCCGCGTGTGTGCCTGCGTGGCAGCACAGACCACTGACGAGTGGACCCTGCCTGTCAGTAGTCTAGCGAAAAAATTGGGGTTTTAATTCGCGAGCGCCAGGGCTCGAACCCGCGAGCGAACGCGTGCGTGCGCTGTGTGCTACCGCTGCGGTAGCGAACGTGTTCTTGTCAGTATACGCTACGCAGTGAGGTTATAGTTCAGTTAGGTTAACTGAACTTCTGCGCGCGTTTCTGAACTTCGTCAGAGAACCATGGTGGCGCAACGGCGGCGAGCTGCTGCAGCGCTCGTGCGGCAGTGGGGTGGTGTGGTGCTGCGATGGCCGTGTACAGATGCTCGTGATGCAGAGAGGAAGGAGGAGGTGGGAAAGATGTAGCTCGTTGCCCTACGCGGGTCTGCCTGCCAGCCGAAAGTAGAGAACCACATTGTAAGATCTGGGGCAACAGCTCACCCGCGGCTGGAGAGGAAGCAGAGGGTCGAGGAAGACTGGCCGGCGGTGACAGCACGATGATGGCGGCGGCGATCCAGACCCCCTTGGGCTCAACGGAGGTGTCGGAGGCGTAGCTGGTACCGCGGCGATCTCGTTCCCGTTGCTACCCAGCACGGGGACTCAGCCCACCGGCGGCGAGCATGGTGGATTCAGAGGGTGGAGCTCCGGTGGATGCAGAGGTGAGGTTCAGAGAGGAGGGGAAACCGGCAGAGAGAGGGAGAACGGCGGCGGAAAGAAGGGAGAGGGTGGAGCAGGTGGTCTAGGGCTCGAGGGGGGAACCCTAGGGGGTTTTATAGGGGCGTAGGGGCGACGGTGGCCGTCTGCTCGCGACGGCGTCGACGTGGAGGCGCTCGGATGCTTGCCGTATAGGTTGAAGAAGGTCGAAAGGGTATCGGGCCTGCGGGGAAGAAAATTGGGCTGGGCCTGCGTGGGGGGCACAGCCCACTGCCCCTAACTCTTTGGTTCTGTTTTTTTTTCTGTTATTTTTTTTGCTGAATTGAAATAGAAAAGAAAAGGCTAGGGTTTTGGCTTAGAAAATTTAGAAAAATTTTGGTATTGTTTAAATATGTAACAGCAACCACTGGACAAGTTTTGTTTTCCAAAAGTTCAAAATAAAAGTGCTGTTTGTAATTTGATTCAAATTTGAATGATTTTGATATTAAGTGGTTTATTGAAAACAAGATTTAAATAGGGTGAACATATAGTTTAAATGGAAACAAGTGATTAGAATTGTTGTGTAATTTTCATAATTTCAAATTGGGTGCTGTTTGTAATATGTGATTTGAATTTTGAATGCAATTTGTATTAAGTGGATTATTCAAGAACAAATTAATAGTTGAGCTTTTTATTTTTCATGGAAACAAATGGATGTTTTATTTGAAACTTTTATTTGGAAAGTTGTAACATAACAAGTATGAACAAGCATTTGAAATAATGTTTGAAATTTTCAATTGTGAAAACAAAGGAAAACAGATGCAAACCAAATGAAAACAAGTGCAAAGATTAAGATGCCATGATGCAAAACAATAATTAAACAAGAATCAAACATTCTAGGGGTGTTTTCATACTTGGGATGTTACAAAACGCCCCCCTTGAAGGAATCGCGCCCCGAGATTCCTACTGAGAAGAGAAAAGGTCCGGATACTTCTTGCGAAGATCCTCTTCGGTCTCCCACGTTGCCTCTTTATCGGAATGATGCGACCATTGCACTTTCAAGAACTTGGTGCTCTTGTTGCGAGTCTTACGCTCGGTCTCATCGAGAATACGAACAGGGTGCTCCTCATAAGAGAGATCATCTTGCAGTTCGATGGAATCATGATCAACTGCACGATCTGGGTCTTTGAAACACCTCTTGAGCTGTGACACGTGAAACACATCGTGCACCTTGGATAGTTTTTCTGGAAGTTCAAGACGATAGGCATTTTCTGCACGCCTTGAGAGAATGTTGAAAGTACCAATGTATCTTGGTGCAAGCTTTCCTTTCACACCAAAACGATGAGTGCCTCTGAGGGGAGTTACACGAAGATATGCCTTGTCACCAGGTGCATAGACCATATCCATGTGCTTGCTGTCATAGTAGCTTTTCTGGCGAGACTGAGCAATCTTGAGATTGTCACGAATGATGCGAACTTTCTCTTCGGCTTCCTTAACAATGTCAGGGCCTAAGAGTGAACGTTCACCAGCTCCAGACCAATTGATTGGACTCCTGCATCTGCGGCCATAGAGTGCTTCAACTGGTGCCATGCCTAGGCTTGCCTGGAAGCTGTTGTTGTAGGAGAATTCGGCATATGGAAGGCAATCCTCCCATTTCATGCCAAAGGAGAGACCACATGCTCTGAGCATATCCTCGAGAATCTGATTGACTCTTTCGACTTGCCCTTGAGACTGAGGGTGATAAGCTGTGCTGAACAGAAGTTTGGTGCCCAATGCTTCTTGAAAACTCTTCCAGAAATGAGAAGTGAAGATACTTCCACGGTCTGAGCTTATTTCCAATGGAACACCATGAAGAGGAACAATCTTTGCTGTGTAGAGCTCTGCTAACTGGCTAGCTGAGATTGTTTCTTTGACAGCAAAGAAGTGAGCTACTTTAGTGAGACGATCAATAACAACGAAGATTGCATCGTTGCCCTTCTTGGACTTTGGAAAACCAGTGACGAAGTCCATTTCAATCATGTCCCACTTCCACTCAGGAATTTTCAGAGGTTGGAGAAGACCGGCTGTTTTCTGATGGACTGCCTTAACACGTTGACAAACGTCGCATTCAGAAACGTATTGAGCAATTTCACGTTTCATGCCAGGCCACCAATACAGTGTCTTAAGATCCTGGTACATCTTTGTACTTCCAGGGTGGATGGAGAGAGGAGATTCATGAGCCTCCTTGAGAATGACATCTTTGAGACTTTGAACTTGAGGAACTGCAATGCGTCCTTCGAAGAACACAGTTCCTTTGTCATCAATTGAGAAAGACTTAAATTTCTCCTTGCCTTCTTTGATGTGTTCTACCATCTTCTTGATTTCAGCATCACGAAGTTGTTCAGAACGAATCTTATCCTCGAGAGTTGGACTGGCTGTCAAGCTAGCAAGATATCCTTGAGGAACAAGACCAAGGTTCAGCTTCTGGAATTCTTCATGAAGTGGAGGTTGGCTTTCCATGATCATGAGATTATTGCAATACGACTTGCGACTGAGAGCATCGGCCATAACATTAGCCTTGCCTGGAGTGTAAGAAATGGTGAGATCAAAGTCTTTAATCTTTTCAATCCATCTCCTTTGCCTGAGGTTTAGATCTGGTTGAGTGAAGATGTATTTCAGACTCTTATGATCGGAAAAGATTTCAGTGCGGTTACCCAACAAGTATTGTCTCCATTTCTTGAGGGCAAACACAACTGCTGCAAGTTCTAGGTCATGAGTGGGATAATTTTGCTCATGTGCATTCAACTGACGTGAAGCATAAGCCACAACTTGACGTTCTTGCATAAGAACTGCACCTAGAACTTGGAGAGATGCATCGCAGAATATCTGGAAAGGTTTGGTAGTATCTAGGCCAACCAGAACTGGTGTAGAAGTAAGTTTAGTCTTCAGGAGATTGAAACTTTCATCACATTGTGGAGACCAAACGAACTTCTTGTCCTTCTTTGTGAGATCAGTGAGAGGTTTGGCAATCTTTGAGAAGTTTTGGACGAAACGACGGCAATAGCTAGCCAAGCCAAGAAAACTTCTGACTTGCTTCACCGTCTTAGGAGGTTTCCAATCAACAATTGCCTTAACCTTTTCTGGATCAATGGCTATGCCCTTGGCAGAGATGACATGACCAAGGTAAGCAACTTCTGGAATCCAGAACTCACATTTGGAGAATTTGGCATATAGACGATGCTCGCGAAGTTTCATGAGAGTGAGACGAAGATGTTCTCCATGCTCTTCCTCAGATTTTGAGTAGACAAGAATGTCATCAAGATATACCACAACGAACTTGTCGAGGTATTCATGGAAAACAGAATTCATGAGTCGAGAGAATGTCGCCGGTGCATTGGTGAGACCAAAGGACATGACGGTGTATTCATACAGACCGTACCGAGTGGTGAAGGTTGTCTTTGGAATATCTTCCTTTCTGATCTTTATTTGATGGTAACCCATTCTCAAGTCCAACTTGGAGAATACTGAGGCTCCAGCAAGTTGATCAAAAAGATCATCGATACGAGGAATTGGATACTTGTTTTTGATGGTTTTCTCGTTAAGAGGACGATAGTCAACAACGAGTCTCTTTGTTTGATCCTTATTTGCAACGAACAGAGTTGGGCAACCCCAAGCGGAGGAACTAGGTTGAATGTAACCTTTCTCCATGTACATATCGATTTGCTCCTTTAAAAATTTTAGTTCAGGAGGAGCTATCTTGTATGGATGCTTAGAGATTGGAACAGTACCTGGCTCAAGCTCGATCACGAACTCAACTGCTCTGTCCGGAGGCATCCCTGGCAATTCTTCTGGAAAGACGTCAGGGAATTCACAAACCACCGGAACATTTTCAAGTAGAGGTAGAGGTTTAGCATCGAGGGTGTACAGCTGAACAGAACTTGATTCATTTGGAGAATAGACTATCTGGCCAGAAGGGTGGAACAGAGTTATCGACTTCTGAGCACAGTCAATCGTAGCTTTATTGGCCTTCAACCAATCCATGCCAAGAATGACATCAATGTCAGAATTGCCAAGCAGAATGAGAGAAGCAAGGAATATGTGGCCTCCAATTAGGATCTGATTCTCGTGACTGATCTTGGAAGTTTGCATAGTTGCTCCAGGGGAGTTTACCACTAACGGGGAACCCAAACCAACAAAGGGGAGTTTAACTGCTGTCGCAAAGATCTTTGACACGAAAGAATGCGATGCTCCGGTATCAAACAACACTTTAGCTGGATTAGAGTTTATGGGAAATGTACCGAGAACGACGTCAGCAGCTTCCTCAGCTTTGTCAATCTTGACGTGGTTCACCCTTGCGGTCCTCCCGACAGGCCTGTTGTTGGAGTTGAAGGCTTTAGCCGGGGGAGCACGCACCATTGCCTGGTTGGTGTTGGGACGAGGTGGTGGTGGAGGTAGCTGCCTCTGAGTGCACTTGTCAGCGTAGTGCCCCGTCTGCTTGCACTTGTAGCAAGTGACGACACGAGGAGGATCTGGCCTTGGCTGCCCCATTGAAACCCTCTGACCATGCATCTGAGCTGGGTTGGGTGGGCGGGGAGCAAAGCCTGGAGAAGCTTGGGCGTATGGAGCCCGAGTGACAGCACCATTTGGCACCCAGATGCGGCGCTTCTGTGGAGGGGTGGTCATGTTGCAGGAGGAACCACCCTCACGCGAGTGCTTGCGAGACTCCACGAACGCCTTGCGCCCATTTTCCTCATTGAGCGTGGTGTTAACGAGCTCCTCGAAGTCTTTGGTCTTGACATTCGTGAGGGCATACTTGAGCTCCGGGTTAAAACCTCTGCGGAACCTTGCCATCTTCTTGGCCTCAGTGGACACCTCGTCTCCAGCGTATCGAGCGAGCCGATTGAACTCATTCTGATAGCCGATGACGTCCAGCTTGCCTTGCTTAAGAGAGCAAAACTCTTCACGCATCCTTTCCATGAGACCATATGGAATGTGGTGCTTCAGGAAGGCTTCCTTGAAACAACCCCAGGTGATCGGGTAGCCAGCTCTCATGGTCTGGTAGTTTTCCCACCAAGTAGCTGCCTGACCCTTCAGCAGATAGGAAGCATACTTGACCTTGTCTTCCTCAGCAACGTGAGCAATGTCCAGAGCCCTGGCTATCTCACGGATCCAGTCATCAGCATCCAGAGGCTCGCGTGTTGCCACGAAAGCTCTCGGCAACAGACTGAGAAACTCCTTGATACTGACTCGTGGAGCCGTCTGGTTGTTGTGCTAAGTAGTCTGGAACTGGGCCATCTGCGTCATGACTTGAGTCATCTGAGTCAACAGCTCCGCGATCGGCGGTGGCTCAGGCGGGGTGTTCCTTGTTGGCGGCATCCTGAATGGAAATGCATTTTAGCACAACAACAGAAAAAGGATAGACTTGGTAACCGAAAGAGAGATTATTCCGACGCATGAATAGACAACCAACAGGTACATCATCACATGTTCAAATACATCAGAATATCCAACACACCATAAATGGTTCGAATGCCAAAGGATAACTAAACATAGCTAAGAATGGATACATCGGTACTCCATGCTCATCACGCAGGACGGCGGTGAGTAGTACGGCGAGAGGTACGGTGAGGAGGACGCCCACGAAAGTAGGTAGATCGACGATCCACGTAGAACTGACGTGGTATGAGCCCAACTCTAGGTGTGGTGAAGTACGTAGCGTCGACTCCCTGTGCTCCAAAGCGGGGAATCCCTGTGTAACCAGCACCAAGGTTGAGGAGTGGACCTCTGATCAGCTCGTAACCTCCAGCATCTAGTAGAGGACGACCAACTGGCTGCTCGAAAGGTGCAAAGCGCTCGTCTCCCACAAAGTCTATGGTGTAAGTCGCCAGACGAGTCAAAGCAAGGTAGAGCTGGTCCCTGACTGAAGCCAACTCCTGAGATAGTGTGCTGGCAACTGCGTCACTGTGCCTCACAAACTGAGCGGTGGTGTGCAGCCTGGTGTTATCATGCTCGTAGACATCCAAGTTGTCGTAGAGAGTGAAGTGAGCTCCCTCTGAAGTGATGTAACCACGGGGAATGTGGTGATAGATGGAATCGTCAAATCCCCAGTAGTCAGCACGGAGGACGGTGAGACTTACATACGCTGCCTGCTGCACAGCCATATCCACTGTGGAACCTACTGCCTCGTAGCGGTGGGCTACGCTCATGCCATCATCTGACAGAATGTAGACGATAGCCTGGTAGTAGGTCTGGTCAAACTCTCGCTGGTGCTCATAGACCTGGTACTCTGGTGCCCAACGGAACCCCAGATAAGTGACCATGTCTCTCAGCATCTCCGGATAACCGGCGGTGCTCTCACAACGAGTCATCCGAACCACCTGCGGGTAGAACCTGAGATCCATCTACAGATGATTTAGGGAAGTTTTGATTAGACGCCGGTAGAAGAACTGAAGTGGAAAGCAAAAACAAGGTTTCAACGGACGATAAGGATGTTGAGAAGAACAGGATATCGAAGCAACAACGGGAAACACGAGACCAAAAACTCCTGAGGTACTACGGAAAACCCATCCGGGCTTCTAAAGGATCAATATCTACTGCTTAAGGAATAGAGGATCTGCTTCCGGGGCTTACACGCCTCCGTTCTCAATCATGAGTAGGCAACATGATAAATCATGTCACAACCACCTCCATTCCTATGGTCTAGTAGATATAACTATCCTAGAGAAACCAGGATACGTGAAAACCTAACTTGAAAGTTTAGATGAGAAGAGAAAACAACGTTGCACTTCCTTACCAAAAAAAGGGAGGGTGGGTGCGGAAAGAAGAAAAAGAACAGAATTCCTACTCTCACGTTTCATTTTTCCTATATAGCTACAAAAATAGTTTCTAGACTCAACTGCGACCAGTAAAAGGGATCCTACAGGCAGACAGGCTCTGATACCATTTGTCGCACCCTGACTTCTAGAGGATACTCACCGGGCCGAACTGGACAGTAGATGATTGGATTACGGGGCTTACCGGCACCCGCGTCCTCTTACGAGTAGGCCAACACTTATGTGTGACAACCAAACTCTACTATCCACCGTCGATGTAAACTATCCCATAGAAATCAAGATACTACCATTGACGTACTTCATACCATACACACATGGTACGTCAACGGCTTGTAACAGAATGATAGCACAACATATCTCTAAGACACAAAAGATGGAAATAAGTTGCAAATGGCTCTCACTAGAGCAGAGATAGAAAATACAATCATCCAGAGGACACATGTCCCAACATAACATCATTACAACACAGCGGAAGCATTCAAAGGTCTGAGTACAGACAAATCCAAATAGGCTTAAGAAGCCGGGAATGAAAGGAAAACGGAGCCCATCCACGTAGTCTCGGATCCTGCCCGGGTCCGCTATCTACTCGTCAGCAGCCTCGTCAAACTCCACGTAGTAGCCATCACGAGGATCCTCGTAAGCGTAGTCTGCGGAAACCACAGCCCCAAAGGGGTCAGTACATAAACGTACTGGCAAGCAAGACTCACAGTTCACCAAAGTGTAACCCGTCAACACCAAGCACAGATGCTTTGGGTACAACGGAAGAAAGGGGAATATAAAAGATGCGGCAGTTGGCTGCACTAACCAACTACAGATACATGCTACAACTTCCGGCTAACAGGAAGGAGATAAGATAGCGTATCGTAACCAACTATAACTAACCACCAAACAAACCCATCATGGATCTCGCCCCTTATCCAAAGAAGCAATCCGAGGATAACTCACACAGTTGGATTAATGATGGGTCAAGTTATTGTGTCAATAAGACTATTACTAGTCAAGTTATCATTAGTTAGGTGTAAGTTGTCCTGAGTACTTGTTAGCCAGTACTTTCACCAAGTTAGCCATAACCGCGGAAAACACGGCTTCTCGAGAAGATTTATCCCTGCAGGGGTGCACCAATTTGGCCGTACACGTAAGAATATCCCGACAGACGGGAATCAAACCCACCAAGCGAGGCACTCAGCACAACTCAACTCTTCTTCGCATCAAGCCCAAAGCACCATGTGTTGTGCGTGCGCGGCTAATCGAGCCCCACAAAGAAAAGGGGACCCTCATAGCACTCTAAGACCACGCCGCCCTAAATGCCGACTACAAAAGTTCCACCCTGGCCTCGGGTTCGTACCTGCATATGCGTGCATCAAATGGAAAGCCCGAACTAAGTGTGGCGATTTGGACGAGATGCGAATCGAATCAAATTGAGGGGGGCGCCCATACACGCTTCCCACATGCGGATAGTGCGCTCATCATGGATCAGTAGACAAGACCCTTTTCCTAATTAGGGTCGACACTAGCAGGCCTCAAAACCACGCCGGGCCTCCTGCCGGTGCCTTATCAACAAATTATTATTACCCATAACAGTAGCATGATTATTGTTTAAACGTCGAGCCCCAGATCATGACAGAAAAATAATAACGGAAAGTAACTGACAGCAGACTCGAGCAGAAACAACCCTAAGCATGCTAGTAAGACACGGGCTCAAACAACGGGGTTATAAGAGTGGAGGTGAGGCAATATCAGGGTTAAAGGATACATGTAATAGGTTCGGAGAACAAGCAACGATACATAGGGCTAGCATAATAGACAACCGAAAGTATCGGTAACCAAGGTTGAAAGGAACACAGTGGTTCATGTGAGTGAATACTTGCCTGCAAACTCAGCAGCCTGGTACTGAGCTAGATCCTCAGAAGGGGTGCTGTAAGTATCGTCTGTCTCAACGTCGTCGTCTATTCGAGAAGAAGCAAACAAACAACACAGAGAACAAACAATCAATAACATGGCATAGTGCACAATCATGGGATGATGCATGTCAATTTAATGGATGCATCAAAATAAACTAGTTGACATGGTAACATAACATGATTAAATGGACCCACATGCAATTTGGATTGCATATGGAAAAGCCCATGGATTATGGTTGAAATAATTGTTTTACAGCTAACCAACAGGTGAAAGTGAATTAGCATGATGCATGGATGATGAAAACAAAAAGAAAACAAACTTAGAAACAATTTGGAATAAGGTTTACCAAGTTTGGAAATTTGTTTATTAAGTTTGGAATTTTGGTTACTTAAAGGTGTCACACAAACATTTGTTGTTTTCAACAAGTTTTATTGTTCAAAACAGATAACAAAGTTCATATTTGAAAAGAACATAAAATTTTAGGTGGATTACATGTTTCAATTATTGAAAAAGGAATTACAATGATTTAATTATGAATTAAACAAGTTTAAACAAGATTTAATTGGAATTAATTCAAGTATGAATATTATTTGAATTTTACTTGTTCAAAACATAAATTCAAATTCATATTTGAAAAGGTTATACTTTTCTAGTTTGAAAACATATTTCATATGTTCAAAACCAATTTAATTTGAGCAAGTTATGAATTTAGCAAACTTAAATGATTTAAACAAGGTTTAAATTATTTAAGCAATTTTAATTATTCAAAACATGAAACAAAATTTATATTTGAAAAGGAGGTTTAAAATAGCATGGAAAACATATTTTATTTGTGTTATTTGAATTAAGTATGAATTACTTATGAAATTAATCAAATTTTAAATGAATGGTTTGAATTTGAAATTTGAATGCATTTGAATTATTCAAAACAGAATACAAATGGTTTAACTAGGTAGAGAATTAAATTTGGTTCAACAAACATATTTTATTTTTATTATTTGGATTTATAAAATAAAAGTTATTAGCAATTTAAAAACAGGGACTAATCTGTGAAGAAAAAGGACTTAAACTGGAAAAGAAAAGGATGAAAAGGTTTTCTACCTCGCAGTGGCTAACCCTAGCCACTGACGAGGGGGCCCAGGGCACTGTGGCCCGCGTGTGTGCCTGCGTGGCAGCACAGGCCAATGACGAGTGGACCCTGCCTGTCAGCAGTCTAGCGAAAAAATTGGGGTTTTAATTCGCGAGCGCCAGGGCTCGAACCCGCGAGCGAACGCGTGCGTGCGCTGTGTGCTACCGCTGCGGTAGCGAACGTGTTCTTGTCAGTATACGCTATGCAGTGAGGTTATAGTTCAGTTAGGTTAACTGAACTTCTTCGCGCGTTTCTGAACTTCGTCAGAGAACCACGGTGGCGCAACGGCGGCGAGCTGCTGCAGCGCTCGTGCGGCAGTGGGGTGGTGTGGTGCTGCGATGGCCGTGTGCAGATGCTCGCGATGCAGAGAGGAAGGAGGAGGTGGGAAAGATGCCGTGCTCACCCGCGGCTGGAGAGGAAGCAGAGGGTCGAGGAAGACTGGCCGGCGGCGACATCATGATGACGGCGGCGGCGATCCAGACCCCCTTGGGCTCAACGGAGGTGTCGGAGGCGTAGCTGGTACCGCGGCGATCTTGTTCCCGTTGCTACCCAGCACGGGGACTCAGCCCACCGGCAGCGAGCATGGCGGATTCAGAGGGTGGAGCTCCGGTGGATGCAGAGGTGAGGTTCAGAGAGGAGGGGAAACCGGCAGAGAGAGGGAGAACGACGGCGGAAAGAAGGGAGAGGGTGGAGCAGGTGGTCTAGGGCTCAAGGGGGGGAACCCTAGGGGGTTTTATAGGGGCGTAGGGGCGACGGTGGCCGTCTGCTCGCGACGGCGTCGACGTGGAGGCGCTCGGATGCTTGCCGTACAGGTTGAAGAAGGTCGAAAGGGTATCGGGCCTGCGGGGAAGAAAATTGGGCTGGACCTGCGTGGGGGGCACAGCCCACTGCCCCTAACTCTTTGGTTCTGTTTTTTTTTTGTTCTGTTATTTTTTTTGCTGAATTGAAATAGAAAAGAAAAGGCTAGGGTTTTGGCTTAGAAAATTTAGAAAAAATTTGGTATTGTTTAAATATGTAACAGCAACCACTGGACAAGTTTTGTTTTCCAAAAGTTCAAAATAAAAGTGTTGTTTGTAATTTGATTCAAATTTGAATGATTTTGATATTAAGTGGTTTATTGAAAACAAGATTTAAATAGGGTGAACATATAGTTTAAATGGAAACAAGTGATTAGAATTGTTGTGTAATTTTCATAATTTCAAATTGGGTGCTGTTTGTAATATGTGATTTGAATTTTGAATGCAATTTGTATTAAGTGGATTATTCAAGAACAAATTAATAGTTGAGCTTTTTATTTTTCATGGAAACAAATGGATGTTTTATTTGAAACTTTTATTTGGAAAGTTGTAACAAAACAAGTATGAACAAGCATTTGAAATAATGTTTGAAATTTTCAATTGTGAAAACAAAGGAAAACAGATGCAAACCAAATGAAAACAAGTGCAAAGATTAAGATGCCATGATGCAAAACAATAATTAAACAAGAATCAAACATTCTAGGGGTGTTTTCATACTTGGGATGTTACAGGCCCACATCCTTCCCCTGCTACTGCTCCGGATACACCGGTAGTCGCAACAGAAGAGCACACTGCTGCCCCCAACGTCGAAACCCAGCAGACCAGCCAGCCCATTGTGCCGGAAACGGACACGAGGGAAATGGTGGTCCCTGAGGTGGGAAGTCCTTCTCGGATAACTGAGGAGGAAATTCCCACCTTCGATAAAGAATTCAAGAATATCAACGAGGGCCTTAGCGCAGCTGGGACTCTTTTTGCTGAGTACGCAAAGGAGTTCACCGAAAATTTGGCAGGTTTACAGCAGATGAGCCAGGTATTATCTCTAGCCCCCAAGGAATAAGTCAAATGCATGCGTTTCACTTAATGCTTTCATTATCATGCTTGTTTCTAACTTAAACACGATGTTTCATTTCCGTGTTTCAGCAAACCACTGAAACTATAAACCTAGATGTTTTCAGCAAACTTACCGTCAAGAATAAGGAGGTTAGAAACCTTCTATCTATTCTTGACGTTAAGGAAGCAGAGTTGGCATCGTCTCAGCTACAGCTGGAGGAAACAACAGGTATATTTTAGTTCTCCGGAGTTCCTTGTCCATAATTTTTTCGAAGTATTTTTCCGAGTTTTCTTAACCCGCAATTTTTTCCTTGCTTTTCAGCTGCTTTGGCGAAAGCCAAATAAGTTGCTGAAGATGCCGGCAACCGAGAATCTCCGCCGGGAGAACTTGGACCTTCATAAGGAACTTATGAAGGTTCAGAAGGAGCTGGAGGCCAGCAACTTGGCTCTGGGCATTGCTCAATCTAAGGCCTCCCAACAAGCTGACAAGGACAAGGCAACCATCCAAGATTTGGAGAACGCCTTGACCCTGCACCTGGAGGAAGGATCTGAGATGGACAAGATCCTCGTTAAGTTATCAACTTTTACTGGATTTTCCATGTTTTAATTTCTTTCTCTGCGTTTTCACTAATCCTTCGGTTGTTTGTCTGAAATAACAGGAGATAACCCAGAACTTACTCGGATTGAAAAAATCCGAGCTTTTGGGAAGGTATTCACCGCGATCAAAGCTGCGGGAATGTTGCTCATCAATAGATACCTTCCCACAAAGTCTAGGGAACTCTCGGAAGTTGAAAAACTTCCAGGAGCCATCATAGAGATTGCGGAGGCCAAGGAATCCACCTTGCGCTCCGCGGCCCGGGGTGGTGCACGCATGGCTTTAGGGCTTATGCGTATGCATTATCCCAGTGCCAAATCTTGGCGCGTGGCGTCCGGTATCCCTCTTGGATATTTGGAGACCCAGTAGACCACCATCTTTGATGAAATCAAAGGTCACGCTACCAAGATCGCTTCTATGGTGAATATCTCCATCACCTATCCGGAGGAAGAGATTCCAGAAGCCCCCGAGGATGACAGCAACGAAGAAGACTCGGATGCTTGAAGAATTCTCCTTGCCCTGGATAGGAGAAATAGGAAATAGGAGCATTACTACACTTTACAATGTAATTTTTATTGTAATGCTTCTATTCGTTTGTATGAACAAGTACTCCGCCTTTTGCAGTTAATATTTATGAAATCCTTTGCAAGTTTTCCGGGTTTTATATTCCTTTATCTTCTAAGTTCTCTGGTTTATATGCTTTAACTGTCCTTAGTGTTTGAAATGGCTCAGTAGTAATTTAATCTTCATGCCAAGTGACTGGGTAAAACCTGATCAGTTCAAACTCGGAAACACAGATCATACTAAAGGCATTTGTACATACTAGCTTCAGTGACCCAGCACATAAACAATCAGACAATACTTAGAGAATAGTAAGGAATTTTTTGAATGATGCTCGGGCACGCAGGCACAATCCAAGTTTCCTTTAACCTTTAGTATGCTGAAAATCATTCAGTTTTTAAACTCCGAGCACGCAGGCACAATTCGGGTTAACATTGAGTATTTTGTAAGATCATTGGGAAATAAATAAGGCGGAATCATGCTTTGTACTATAATAAACTTGTAAAAACATGGATGTAAGAATTCCGACAACTTTATTTCATGACCTCAAAGATGTTTACATAGAAATTGAACTAAGTATAGAAGGGACGTAACTGCTGGATACTCCAGGGCCTCTTTGTCTCTCCTAGTTCAGCATCTATCTTTCTCTTTCTTTTGCGATTCGGCTTGTCAGGATGGTCTTCCGTATCCCGAATATCTACAAGATAGTATGATCCATTTTTCATAGCTTTGCTGATGACGAATGGTCCTTCCCATACTGGGGCCAGTTTGTGCTTTCTTTGCTGTACCAATCTTAGCACTAGGTCACCTTCTTTAAAATAACGATCCTGATTTTCTGACTATGCTAACGTCGTAAACCTTGCTGGTAAATGGCGGATCTTTGAAGCACAAGATATCGTTCCTCTTCTAAGAGATCGACGGCATCATGTCGTGCTTTTTTCGGCATCCGAGTCGTCGAAATCCTGCACTCTTGGGCTATCATGGATCATGTCCGTTGGAAGAATTGCTTCGGCACCATAAACTAGGAAAAACGAGGTTTGCCTAGTTGACCTATTTGGTGTTGTTCGAATAGTCCAAAGCACGGAAGGTAGCTTTTCTACCCATGCTCCAGCTGCTCTATGAAGAGGATATTCGAGTCTTGGGCGTATTCCTTGTAAGATTGAGCTATTCATTCTTTCAACCTGTCCATTGGATTGCGGGTGTGCCACAGATCCGAGATCTAGGCGAATTCCCATTTGTCAGCAATATTTTGCCAACTCTCCAATGGAGAAATTTGTCCCGTTGTCGGTTATTATGCTGTGTTGAACGCCGTATCTCATGACTACGTCAATGATGAAATTTCTAGTAGTTACACCGTCAAGCTTTTTGATGGGTTTAGCCTCCACCCACTTGGTATATTTATCCACAGCTACGAGTAGATGTGTACATCCGCCTCGTGCAGTTTTGAATGGTCCCATCATATCTAGCCCCCAGACCGCAAATGGCCATGTAATGGGGATAGTTTTGAGTGCTTGGGCTAGCATATGTGTCTGCTTGGCGTAATACTGACACCCTGCACACGTATTAACTATGTGCTCAGCGTCTGTCTTGGCTGTTAGCCAGAAAAACCCTGCGCGGAATGCTTTTTTGACTATTCTTTTTGATTGAGCATGATATCCGCAATCTCCGGCATGGATTTCTTGCAGGATTTCTCGTCCTTCTTCTGGTGAAATACATCGCATACAAATTCCAGTAGTACTGCGTTTATACAGGCAATTGTTAATTACCGTGTATCCTTTGCATCGACGCTGAACCTGTCTCTACAAAACTTCGTCTGCTCCATCCGGGTACTTCTGATCAACTAAGAAGTTTAAATACGGAATTGTCCAATCCGGGTTAACGAGCATGACTTCAATTGACTCGGAAGCCAGAGGATAATCAACATCTCCACCTTTTATCGATGGTTCATACAAATGTTGGACGAACACACCTTATGGTAGGATTTTTACCCTTTCTGATCCCATGCGGGCTAATGCATCCGCGTTCCAATTTTCCTCCCTTTTGACATAGAGCACTTGAAATCCGAAGAAACAGATTGCAAACTCGTCTACCGTTCTCCGATATTCAGCCATTATAGGGCTTTTGGCATCCCAAGTTTGGTTGAGCTGGTGCTGTACCAAATCTGAGTCGCCATAGCATAAGATGCGTTTGACACCTATTTCATTTGCGATATGCAAGCCGTGGAGCAGAGCTTCGTATTCTGCCACGTTATTATTGGCGTTGAAGTGTATTTGTAATACATACTCCATTGTATCTCCTTTAGGGGATTTTAGGACTACACCAGCTCCAGCGCCCTCCTTCATCTTGGATTCGTCAAAGTGCATGATCCAGTACTCGGACTCCGGCATCGGTATTTTTTCCATTGCTTCCGTCCAGTCGGCAACAAAATCTGCCAAAACTTGGGATTTTATTGCCGTCCTAGGCTGGTACTTAATGTCGAATGCTGCTAGCTCGATGCCCCATTTGGCTACTCGGCCAGTCGCCTCCGCATTGTTTATTATATCCCCTATTGGTGCTTTGCATACCACTGTTATGGAATGTCCTTGGAAGTAATGGCAAAATTTTCTAGATGCGAAAAATACGACATATGCCAGTTTTTGATAGTGTGGATACCTTTGTTTGGACTCGGAGAAAACTTCACTTACATAATATACCGGATGTTGATCTGGTATGCTTTGTTCGTCTTTCTTCCTTTCCACCACAATTACTGCACTAATAACCCGGTTTGTAGCCGTGAGGTACAATAGCATAGGTTCTTCGTCTTTTGGGGATGCCAAAATCGGAGCTTTCATCAAGGTTTCTTTCAACTGGGTTAATGCTGCATCTGCCTCTTCTGTCCACTCGAATTTTTTGGATTTTTTCAATAACTTATGCAGTGGCAGGGCTTTGTCCCCCAGCCGGCTAATAAACCTGCTGACGGCTGCAGCAGAACCCGTCAATATGTGTACATCTTTTACGCACGTAGCCTTGGAGATGTTTAAGATTGCTTTGATCTTTTCTGGGTTTACTTCTATTCCTCTGTGAGAAACGATGAAACCCAGAAGTTTTTTTGAGGTAACCCCGAATACGCACTTTAATAGATTTAAATTCATTTTATAAGTGCGCAAATTTTCGAAGGTTTCTCGCAAATCTTCAAGGAGCGTGTCTTTTTCCTTGGTAACCACAGCAATGTCGTCCACGTAAACGTGGACATTTTTGCCAATCTGACTGTGCAAACATCATTGCATGCAACGCTGGTAAGTTGCACATGCGTTCTTCAGGCCAAATGGAATGGTTATGTAATAATATGTCCCATATGGGGTTATGAAGGAAGTTTTGATTTGATCTTCTTTCTTCATGCGTATTTGATGATACCCGGAATATGCATCCAAAAAGCATAAAAGCTCAGAGCCTGCAGTGGCATCTATTATTTGATCGATTCGCGGTAACGCAAAGCTATCTTTTGGACATAGTTTGTTCAAGCCGGTGTAATCTATACACATCCTAAGGGTAGTAGTATCTTTCTTCGGGACTAATACTGGATTTGCAGACCATTTAGTATGTATGACTTCCCGGATAAAATCTGCTGCCAAAAGCCGGATAATCTCCGTGCCAATAGCCTTCCGTCTTCTTCCGTCAAATCGACGGAGACCTTGTTTGACGGGTTTAGATCCTGGAATCACCTTGAGTTGATGCTCAGCAAGTTCCCTGGGTACGCCTGGCATGTCCGCTGGACACCAAGCGAAAATATCCCAGTTCTCACGGAGGAACTTGATGAGCTCGCTTTCCTATTTGTCGGTCATCCCAGTTCCCACTACGACAAATTTGTCGGATCTTTTGGGCCTAGGATTACCTTTCTTGTGTTCTCGGAAGCTTTGAAGCTATCTGCTGGCTTCTGGCTTTCTTTTCCTGTCGGCATTTCTTTCGGCGATACCTCTTTGGCCAGCTCTTTCAACTCTTCCTTTGCTATGACTTTCTCAATGCAAAGGGCGTTTTCTTTTTCCACCTCGTTTGCCAACTTGAAGTCTCCAGATATGGTGATTACTCCTCCTTTGGGCCCTGGCATCTTCAGCTTGTTATAGATATAACATGATCTTGCCATGAATTTGGCGAAAGCTGGACGTCCGAGTATCGCGTGATACACGCTTTTGAACGGCACCACTTTGAAGGATACTTTTTCCTGACGGAAGTGATCTTTTTCTCCGAAAGTGACATCTAGGGAAATTTCTCCGAGGGATCGTGCTTGTCTGCCAGGAACGATGCCGTGAAAACGTATGTTGTTGTGATTGAGCTGGGTCTCGGAAATTTTCAGATGCTTCAGTGTATCCAGGTACATTATGTTAATACTGGATCCTCCATCCATCAGCACTCTTTTAGCCTAGTGTTCTGGACAATAGGGCTTACAACAAGAGCTTGCGTGCCGGGTTCAGGGATGTTTCCGGGATGATCAGACTCATCCCAGGTGATTGGTGTGTTTGAATACTTCAAGAATTTTGGGGTTGCGGGAACAACCGCGTTTATTTCTCGAAGCGTTCTCTTTGCCACCTTTGCTGAGGGAGTTTGCCAGGAAAGTTAGATTACATTCTCCATAAACTCTCGGAAACTTGGGCTCACCTTTTCGCTGTTGTTCATGGATTTTTTCTTCAGTGTCCGATTCACTGTCTTCTTTCTCAGCTTCTGGCTTTTGCTTGGAAAACTTCCTCTTGGAATTCTTCCCTTGGTTTCCGGATCCTGCACTGCCTTTCATATGCTTGTTCAGCCGGCATTGTGCGTTAGTGTGGGTGGGTTTCCCAAATTGTGAGTGGTGGACGCAGTTTTCCGACTTTATCTTTTCCCACTCTTCCTTGGTGTAATTAATCGGTTCCGTACTGCGTCCTTTCCACCTGTTCCCATTTTCTCTTCCAAAGGCTATGTTAACCTCTTTGGGATTTTGTGTTGCATCTGGAGTTCCTTTTTTCTCAGGGCGAGGGTTCTTTTTGGCCTGTATCATTGTATCGATATTGCCTTTTCTTGCTCTGATGTCGTCCTCGGCTGCTGCATGTTCATTAACGGTTGTAAGCATAGATCCGAGATCTTTGTGCTTTTTGGAACCAATCATGAATGGTACAAGTCCGGGTTTTAGGCCATTGACGAAAGCATGCATTGCTTGGACGTCAGTTACTCCAGAGCAACTATTCTTCATTGTTGTCCATCTTGAGATGAAATCCACGTATGGTTCGTCCTAAAATTGGGTGCAACGGTTTAGTTGGTTGATGCTATACGGGCGTTTATAGGTTCCCCGGAAATGCTGAGTAAATACTCGAGCCATATCATCCCAGCTGTCGACAGTTCTGGAAGGTTGTCCATTGATCCAGTCTCTGGCTCCATCCAGTAACATTAGGGGGAGAAACTTCACAGCTTCCAAGTCTGTCCCGTTGTTGATCTGGACGGCTTTGTAGTAGTCTGAGAGCCAGGTTTCCGGGTTTGTACTGCCGGTATATTTTTGGTACGTTGGACCAACTTTGGCAAAGCCAGAATGCAGAGTTATCCTTCGGATTCTATCTGTGAAGCACTTAGGTCCAAAGTATAAATCATCTCTTTCCGCTCTATCAATGTGTGCGGAGTATCTGCCGGCTGAATGGACAGAAGGGGATCTGCTCCTTTCTTTTCCATTGTGGCGTGAACGCGCTTTTCCGGGATCTTCTCTATTTCTTCCGAGGTCATGCCCCTTGGGATAAGGTGGAGTTCTACTCCTGTGTCTTTCCTTATTCCTGGGGGGTGTCCGGGATCTCTCACGCCTGTGAGGTATATCCTGTCTTCCAGCCTTTTCAGCTGGGCGTCTCCGAGGCGGCATTGCTTTTCCGTCATTCCGGTTCTTTTCTTCCCGATCACGAGGATTAAGTCCATCTTTCGGGAGATGGGATCCGGTTCTAGACGCTTCATCCTTATTGTCGGGATTTTTCTTGTCTTTTCTCGGATCTGCTTTCTTCTCTTTTGAATTGCTTGAGTCTCCAGGTTCTTCCGGTCCAGGTGCTCCAGCGGCGCATTGTAACATCCAAGTATGAAAACTACCTAGTGTTTCTGTTCCTTGTTTAATTTATGCAATGCATCATGGCATCATTCTCATTTTTATTTCTGTTTGCATTGTTTTCATAATAAAATTCAATCCTAATCAACCTTTGCTTCACACTTGTCTGTTACAATCTTTTCAAATAAAGAATTGCAAATCAAAAACATCAATTGCTTCCAATTATTTCATATTGGTTCAACTATTAAATTGTTGCTTAATTCAATCAATCACTTTAATCAATTAATTTCAAATCATTTCCAAACTCAAGCCATTTCTCAAAATCTTTAATCCTTTGAATCCATGAAGTTCATCACTATTTGGAATTCTTTAAATCACTTTTAAAACTCTAGGAGAAACCCTATTGATATTGCCTTGTTTTTCCAATAATAACTAATATTGCAATTTTCAATTAAATTGGTTCATTTTTGAAACAGCAAGCAAACATTCAACTTTTTGGAAACCAAGGCCACCAAATGTTGGCTTCTAACCTAGGGAAGTTATCCAAATTTTTCCAGAATTTTCTATAAACGAAAAGCCATGTTTTTCTTCCAAAAGCAAATGCTACAAAAAAAAAACAGAGAAAAATAAAAACGAGCAGCACCTAACTGCGCGCGCGACACCTACCTAGCCCAGCCCACCCTATCTAACGCGCGCAGCGACCCAGCCCGCTCAAAACCCCACTTACCTCTTCGCTTGCTTCAAGATTCGTGCCGCCCTTCTATTCATCTTCGTCGCGCGGTACGGCGCTCCATCGGAGACGCCACCGCGACAGAATCGCCGCCGGCCGACAGCCCCCGTGGGATTCAGCGCCTATAAGAGCCCTAGGGCACTCCCGCACCTACCCTAACCCTAGTCGCCGTCTTTTCCCTCGCCGCGCCGCCATCTCCTCTCCCCTCGACGTCCTCCACCTCTCTGTTTTTCTTCCCGCCGACGAGCTTCTGAATCCAGCCATGGCGCCGCCTACCTGAACCTCCTCCACCACCCGTAGCCACCGAAACGGGCTCGCCTCTTCGTCCTCTACCTTTTCGACAACCGCAACCACCACGGTAAGCCCCAATTCGACGACGACGTCCTCTCCTTTCTCTCCGGCCATCGCGCCAAGTTCTCTGAATCCGAGGACCTCGTCGCTGTTGCAGATCCTCTCGCCGTCATGTGAGCACGGAAACATCATCGCCACCGTCCCCTCTACACTTTGGACATCTGAGCACGCGAGGAGAAGCCCCAGATCCTCACCGCCGTCCAGTGCTTGGCCGCCGTCGAGCTCGTCACTGTCCTCTGCTTCCACGACACCACGGTGAGCTGCACCGTACCCCTCCCTCCTTCCCTCTCTGTTACTGCTGCACATGCGCACGCGAACGCAACCATCTTCACCACCAGCAGCACGGCCACGAGCACACGTTGATCGCCGGCGAGCCTTCTGCTTCGTCTGTCAGTCGAGCAAGCAGTGGTTCGTCAGATAAAAGTTCAGACTTTGCGCGAACTGTAACCATATCCTCTGTGCGTAGTGTTACCTGACAACAAACGCAAACCAGCTGCACTGGTTTCAGTCAATCGCGCGCGAGGGAGAGGTGCTGGGTTCGATCCCCAGCACCCGGGATTAATCCCTCTCTTTTTTCATTGGAAGCCCTGACATCCAGGGCCCCTCTGTCAGCCTCTCTAGTGCCACGTGGGCACAGTGGACCACGGGCCGTACCTGGCAGCGTGTGGGTTTAACACCAGCGCGGTCACAAAAGTATTAAAACAATTCTGTTAATTTCTAATTCTTTTTAATGGGCAGAATAAACACCTAATTTGAAAATTCAATAACTTTTAATATATGAATCCAATAAATACAAACTTTATATGTTTATTGCTCCAAATTTTATAACCTTTCCAATTATTCCATTTGTGCACTGTTTTGAATTTTCCAAATACATTTAAAATTCAAATTGGATTAATTCAAATGCTAGTTTATAAAATCAATAACAAATTATTTATAAATCCAATAAATACAAATAAAATATGTTTTTCATACCATTTTAAATACCCTATTCAAATATAAATTTTGTTTTCTGTTTTGAACAATTTAAATTGCCTAAATAATTTAATACTTGTTTAATTCAATTAAAATTGGTAAAATCATAACTTGCTTAATATAAAACATTTTTTAACATGCAAATTATGTTTTCAAACCACCAAAGTGTGAACTTTTCAAATGTGAATTTGAATTTATGGGTTGAACAAATAAAATTCAATTAATATTTAAGCTTGTTTTAAATTCAATGAAAACTTGTTTAATATTGTTTAATTCATAATAAATTCATCCTAATTCAAATTTCAAAATGTGAAACATGTAATCCAACTAAAATTTGATGTTCTTTTCAAATATAAATTTTGCTAATTGTTTTGCACACTTTAAATTGGTGAAAACAATAATTGTATGTGTGGCATGTTTAAGTAACCAAAATTTTCCAAACTTAATAATTAATTTCTAAACTTGTTTTATTCCTTTTCCTTTGCATCTATTATTGTTATTTGTTGTTATCTTGTCATCATCATCATGCATGCATCATGATAACAACTATCACCTAATAAATAATTGTAAATCAGTTGTTCCACTTATTTTCAATGGATCCTTTTCCATATGCAACCCTTGCATATGGGTCCATTTAATTTGTGCTATCATGTTAGTCAGTTTATTTTGCTGCACTATTAATTGTCATGCATCATATTGATTGTGCACAATGTCATGGCAATGATTGTTTACAATTCCTGTTTTGTTTGTTTGCTTCTTCTCGAATAGACGACGACGTTGAGGCAGACGACCTTTACAGCACCCCTTCTGAGGATCTAGCTCAGTACCCGGCTGATCAGTTTGCAGGCAAGTTATCACTCACATGAACCATCGTGTTCCTTTCAACCCTGGTTACCGATACTTTCCGTTGTCTATATCTTGCTAGCCTTAGTGGTAGATGTTTCTGTTACGAACCTATCACATGAATCCTGCAACCCATGATATTGCCTCATCACCCCTCCTACAACCCATTGATTGAGCCAGTGTCTCACTAGCATGCTTAGGTTGTTTGCTCGAGTCTGTTACCCGTTACTTTCAGTTACTATATCTTTATTATGTTCTGGGGGCTCGATGTTTAATCAATCAATCAATCATGCTAATGTTATTACTGTTAATAATAATTTGATGATAAGGCACCGGCAGGAGGCCCATGAGAGGTTTTGAGGCCTGCTAGTGTCGACCCTAATAGGAAAAGGGTCTTGTCTACTGATCCATGATGAGCGCACTACCCGCATGTGGGAAGCGAGTATGGGCGCCCCCCTCAATTTGATTCGATTCGCATCTCGTCCAAATCATCTCATTTAGTTCGTGCTTTCTATTTGCCGCATGCATGTTTTTGCGAGCCCAGCGCAGGGTGGAACTTTTGTAGTCGGCATATAGGGGGACACGTTCTTAGAGTGCTATGAGGGTCCATTTTCTTCTGGGCTCGATTAGCCGTGCGCCCAAGGTGCTTTGGGCTTGATGCGGAGAAGAGTTGAATTGTGTTGAGTGCCCCGCTTGGTGGGAGGCATCTCATCTGGCGGGTTATTCATACGTGTACGGCCAAATTGGTGCAACCCTGCAGGGATAATCTTCTCGAGAAGCCGTGTTTTCCGCGGTTATGGATTACTTGGTGAAAGTACTGGCTAACAAGTACTCAGGACAACTTAAACATAATGATCAAACATGTTACACCCCATGATTAATAACTTGACTAGTAATAGTATTATTGTCACAATAACTTGATTCATAATAATCCAACTGTGTGAGTTATCCTCGGATTGCTTCTTTGGATAAGGGGCGAGATCCAGGATGGGTTTGTTTGATGTTATCTTCCAGTTGGTTACAACACTCGATCTTATCCCCTTTCTAATAGTTGGATATGATAGAATCTCTGTAGTTGGTTAGCGCAGCCAGTTGCAGCATTATATATATATCCCCTTCTTTCCGTTGAACCAAGTCATCTGTGCTTGTGTTGACGGGCTATACTTTGGTGAACTGTGAGTCTTGCTTGCCAGTACTTGGATGTACTGACCCCGTTGGGGCTGTGGTTTACGCAGACTACGACTATGGCTATGATGACCACCAGGATGGCTACTTCGTGGAGTTTGACGAGACTGCAGACGAGTAGTTAGCTGGACCAGGGCTGGATCCAGTACCTACGTGGATGGGCTTCGTCTTCTTTATTTTCTCCGGCTTCTTAAGCCTGTTGGATTTGTCTGTACCCAGACACCTTTGATTGCTTCCGCTGATGTAATGAATGTTATGTTGGGACATGTGTCCTCTGGATGATTGTATTTGCTATCTCTGCCTTAGTGAAGGCCACTTGCAACCTTATTTCAATCTTTTGTGTCTTAGAGATATGTTGTGATCATCATTCGTTCAAAGCTGTTGACGTACAGTGCGTGATTGATATGAAGTACGTCAGCAGTAGTGCCTATGACTTCTAGTGGATAGTTTACATCGACGGTGGAATAGCAGGGCTTGTGTTGTCGCGCATAAGCGCAGGCCTACCAGGAAGCTGGGACGTGGGAGCAGTTATGCCCCATAATCCAAGCACCTGCTATCCAGTTCGTACGATGAGTATCCCTTAGAAGCCAGGGTGCGACACGCATGTAGCTGTTTTGCATAGGGCTGAGTCGTCGTGCAACTTCCATGATCGCTGCTGCCCCCGCTATTGTTGTTGCAATGCTTTTCCTAGGAAAGCATACACCCCTTGAATTTTTTCACCATTGGAGTACATATCGTTGTTGAGGATGGCGAAAGCTGCTTCCGCGTTTTCTGCTACGGTTTTGTATATTGGTTCGCCTCTGGCATCTTTGTCGTTTACCTGCTTTTGCCAAGATGGGTTGTGAAACCTTTCTTTTGGCGGCAGTACTTTCGGTCTTACGATTTCGGGTAACCTTGTAGGTTTAATGCCAGATCTATTCTTTTTCTCATATTCCTCAATTTTTCCTTCATGAGCTTGATGTCATCCTGGGTTCTTTGGAGGTGTTCTCGAGTTCTGAATAGATGTTGCTGCTGCCTCTGGAGAGCTTCTCTCCTGGCTTCTAGCACTTCAGGGGGTTCGTGAAGTCCCACTGGTGTTTGGAGTAGCTCCTGTTCTTCTTGTTCTGTCATTGGCGGAACAAGGATTTCTTTTGTTTTCTTCTTCGCAGGCTTTATTCCGCTTGCATCTCCTACTTTCGGGCTTTCATTGGCTGGATCGGCCGATTTCTTCTTCCAGAGTTTATTCTGGAGCTTTTTAGTGGCTTTGTGCTTTTTCTTGGAAGAGGGAGGTTTTTTGTTTGGTTCTTCCTCTGTCAGTTCTTTGACATCGGGGTATCTTGAAGAAGTTTCTCTGTCTTCTCTCTCTTCCTATGGCGGAGGAGTTCTAGGGCTTTCCTGGCTGTCGGCATCCGTGTTTTCAGCCGGTTTTGCCATCAGCACTTCATGGAATCCCTCTTTAAGAGATTTAACCTTTCTTTCGAAGGCGTCCTCGTCTTCGTCTTCGGAATCAAAATTGTCTGATCCGGTTTTCGACTCCAATCTCGCCTCAATGGCGGCTAACACGGAATCAGCTTCCGAGTTCGTCGTCGTGTTGACGGATGTTGGATCTTCCACCTCAGTCGTGGGTTTGCTGTTTTCTGCCTCTTGCACGGGATTGCCTTCGTCCGTGTTTTCGGCGATCTCGGATTGCACCATACCGACAAAGCGTGATTCACTTGTATGTCGGCGATCTGAGCAAAACCCGGCATCGTAGTCATCTTCGACTGGTATAGGGCGGGTGGGATAAATCTACTTCCACCGCAAAACCCCATGGCCTCTGCAGTTAATCCGATAAATATGTTTGGAGATCCAATCGGTAATACGCAGGCACTTACCAGATGATTTTGCGCCGGTATGTATGATCCATTGTCGAGGAAGCGTCCAACGTCGTTGTCGAATTCCAAGCTTCCGACAGTTATGGAACTGCCGATTCCGCCAAGTATCCCAGATCGAAACTTAACGCCTGACGTCGCCGGCCCCACGGTGGGCGCCAACTGTCGAGACATCGTAGTAGAATTCATAGACGGAGGTGCCATGAGACTACTGATAGAGTCGTGGGGGGATGTGATTGTGCGAAGGACAATGACACAGGGTTTTTACCCAGGTTCGGTACGACGCAGTAATGCGACGTTCCTACTCCTGGAATCTCACTATTCAGGACTAAAGCATGTGAATACAGAGTACAATGTGAGGTTCTATTAGCTGCTCGTCAAGGATCAACCTCTCGGCGAGTTAGCCTTTAGCTTCTTTTCGATCTATCATATCTCCCGTCCGGCTTTATATAATAGCCGGATTAGGGCATACAGAGTAGGAAACCTAAAAGACTACGGTAACTATTAACTTGGAAAGTAAGGAATCCGCCTTCTACTCCAAGCCAGATCACGTGGGCCGTGATGCGGGTTCTTCTAGAATCCGGCTTCTGTGCGTCAGCTTACTGGGCCGCCCAATGGACCGTAGCCCATTACCATTTGGGCCACCCGGGTAATCCGGCACTTTAGACTACCATCTGATATACCCCTATTCGGTATATATCCGACATAACCTATTAACAAAATGCCAAGTGCCAGTTCCCTATTTTCCGCAGTATTTGGTTTCAGAAAAGTTGTTCTAGAAAAACTCTCGGAATTGGACCCCACAAAGCCCAAAGTGCCTATTTTCACAGGAAGCATCCAGAACACCAAAAACGAGTCGAAGAAGGGCAACATAAGGGGCCACATCATGGGCTGGCGCGGGTCCCCCTGGCTGCGCCAGCTATGGGTGTGGGACCCCCTGGCCTCCACCACCTCTGCCCTTTCGCCTATTTATCCCCCCCGGATGGTTTCCCTAGGCACCTGATCAAAAATCCCGAAAATGTTCCGCAGCCGCCGTCGTCGTCAACCCTAGATCAGGAAGGTTCTGGAGCTGTTTTCCGGCACCCTACCGGAGAGGAAATCATCACCGGAGGCTTCTACATCACCATGCCTGCCTCCGGAGTGATGCGTGAGTAGTTCATCCCTGGACTACGGGTCCATAGCAGTAGCTAGATGGTTGTCTCCTCCTCATATGCCTCCATGTTTAGATCTCGTGAGCTGCCTATCATGATCGAGATTGATCTTATGTAATTCTATATGCTTTGTTTGCTGGGATCCGATGAATATTGACCTTATGCTAAGTTTATTATAGTCTTTATTGCATATGTTATTTGTAATCTTGCATGCTTTCTGTTGCTAGTGGTTGCTCTGGCCAAGTAGTTGCTAGTGACTCCAAGAGGGAGTATTTATCCTTGACAGTGGGTTCATGCCTCCTCGTTGCCTTCCTCGAGTGACAGTAATGTGAAGGGGGAGGATGTGTTGTTGCCATTAGGGAGAAAACAGCGGTGAGAGTACCCACGTGTATAATCATTGCTTACATTGCACACATCGCTTAATGCGATTATTTGTTGCTTGCAACTTAATACGTAAGGGGGTTCGGATGATAACCTGAGGGTGGATTATTAGTCATAAATGAAGATGGAGTTCGGTCTATGTATTTTGTTGTAATGCACGGACTAAATATCATAATCGTCATCATGTTATAATGTGCACTAAGGTGCACCCTTTATTTGTCAATTGCCCAGCTGTAATTTGTTCACCCAGCATGTTATTTTTATGGAGAGACACCACTAGTGAACCTATGAACCTCGGTCCATTTTCCACACTGTTAAACAAACCACAATAATTTTCTGCTCTCTTTACTTTCTGCAAGCATACACTATTTTCCACACTATACGTCTAATCTTTGTTTTCAGCAAGACCGGTGAGATTGACAACCTCACTGTACCATTGGGGCAAAATATTTTGGTTGTGTTGTGTGTAGGTTCCACGTTGTTGCTGACACCGGTGGAGTCCAGCACCACCGTTAGTGGCATCAACCTTCCAAAGATCCTATTTCTCCTACTGGATTGATAATCCTGGTTCTTAACTAAGAGGAAAACTCCTACCGATGTGCTCATCACACCCTCCTCTTGGGGTTCCCAATAAAACGCATCAAGGATTTTTCTGGCGCCGTTGCCGGGGAGAAGGAAGTATTCTGGCAAGGGGAGTCTCTCACTCTAGACCTCTTTATTTTGTTTATTGTATTGTTTTTATTTTGTCTTGTTTTACTTCTCTATATTAAAAACACAAAAAATTAGTTTAATTTATAGCTGTTATTTATTTGCTTGCTATTATTATGCTAAAATGAGTTCCTCTGAGAATACTAAGTTGTGTGACTTCACTAGCACAAACAACAATGATTTTATTTGCACACCTATTGCTCCACCTGCTCCTACTACTGCTTTCTATGAGATTAAACCTGCTTTATTAAATCTTGTTATGAAAGAGCAATTTTCTGGGATTAGTACTGATGATGCTTCTGCCCACCTTAATAATTTTGTTGAACTATGTGAGATGCAAATATATAAAGATGTGGATGGAGATATTATTAAACTGGAATTATTTCCTTTCTCTTTGAGAGGAAGACCTAGAATGGTTGCTATCTTTGCCTAGAAATAGTATTGATTCATGGACTAGTGTAAAGATGCTTTCATTGGAAAATATTATCCTCCTGCTAAGATTATATCCCTAAGAAGTGACATAATGAATTTTAAACAATTTGATAATGAACATGTTTCTAAAGCTTGGGAAAGAATGAAACATATGGTGAAGAATTGTCCCACTCATGGACTGGCTACTTGGATGAATATACAAACTTTGTATGCATGGATGAATTTATCCTCAAGGAACCTATTGGATTCAGCTGCTGGAGGTACCTTTATGTCCATCAATTTGGGAAATGCAACAAAGCTTCTTGATGATATGATGATAAATTATTCAGAGTGGCACACTGAGAGAGCTTCACAAGGTAAGAAGGTAAATTCTGTTGAGGAAACCTCCTCGTTTTGTGAAAGGCTTGATGTTATTATGTCTATGCTTGTTAATGGTAAAGCTCAAGTTGATCCAAATAATGTTCCTTTAGCCTCTTTGGTTGCTCAAGAAGAGCATGTTGATGTATACTTTATTAGAAATAATAATTTTAACAACAATGCTTATAGAAATAATTTTGGTGGAAACAATTATAATCCCTATCCTCCTAATAATGGTTATGGTAATTCTTATGGAAACTCCTACAATAATAACAAAAGCTCTACCTCTGATCTTGAAAACATTCTTAGAGAATTTATTAGCACACAAACTGATTTTAATAAATCTGTTGAGGAAAAGCTTGGTAAAATAGATGTTCTTGCCTCTAAAGGAGATAGCCTAGCTATTGATGTTGATTTTATAAAACTAAATGTTTTGCCACAAGATGTTAAAAAAAATAAAACTTTGAATGCCATCCAAGTTCAAATAGACAATAATGTTAGGTTGATGGCTGACTGGCTAGAAAGAATAATATTGCTAGAGTTTGTACTATCGCAACCACTAGTAAAACTGAAGCTCCAAGTGCTAGTAAACCTCCTACTATCAATGGTAAAGTAGTTGGTGTTGATAAAGTCCCTACTCCTTCGGTGAAACATGCTAAATTGCCTCAAATTGCTGAAACTACTTCTAATAAAGGTACTGAAATTTTTAGAGATGTGGGAGATAATGGTCCTATTACTTTTGATGATAACAATTTTGGTTTTGATGATTGCAATATCTCTGAAGTTATTATGTTTCTACAAAAGCTTTCTAGAAGTCCCAATGCTAGTGCCATGAATATGGACTTTACTAAACATATTACCAATGCTCTCATGAAAGTTAGGAAAAAAAAGTTGAAACTTGAAACATCTATCCCTAGGATTAGATGATGGTTGGGAGCCTATCATTATGATAAAATTAAATGATTTTTATTGCAATGCCTTTTGTGATCTTTGTGCTAGTATCTCTGTTATGCCTCACAAGCTTTATGATATTCTTGATCTACCACCGTTAGAACACTATTATTTGGATCTTCATCTTGCTGATAATGCTAAGAAGAAACCTCTTGGTAGAATTGATGATGTTCTCATTATGGTTAATAATAACCTTTTCCCTGTTGATTTTGTTGTTATGAACATTGAATGCAATGCTTCTTGTCCTATTGTTTTGGGAAGACCTTTTCTTAGAACTGTTGGTGCTGTAATTGATATGAAAGAGGGGAGTATTAAATATCAATTCCCCCTCAAGAAAGGTATGAAACATTTTCCTAGAAATAGTATGAAGCTACCTTTTGACTCTATTATTAGAGCAAGTTATGATGTTGATTCTTCTTCACTTGAAGATACTTGAGTTGATCTTTTAGGCCCAGCTAAGGGCGTTAAAGAAAAGCGCTACCGGGAGACAACCTGTTTTATTTCTCTGTTTTCATTCTGTTTTCCTTTGTTTTCTTTGGTGTGCTTTGCACCTGAGCCTTTTCTATTTCCTTAGAAACCCCTTTGTACCTTTTCTTTTGTGTTTTTGTTGAGCCAAGTAAATCCTCTAGCGGAAAGTTGGCACTATATTTCGGATCTCTGCGCAGGAAACAGATTTCTGCTATCCACTGTTAATTACGTATAAAATCACATAAAATTTAAAACGACCTGAGATTTTTTGTGTTTAATCCTGGGATATATAATCAACTTTTCTTAGTGTACCACGTTTTTATTTGAGCAACAAGAGATTTTCAAAAAATCGATCTCCTCCTGTTGTTCTGTTTTGACAAATTTGTGCCAATAATTGCATTTGCATCTTAATCTCTTTGTTTTGGTGGTCCTTTGAGAAAAAGAGTTTTAAAAGAAGTTGTGACAGTATATAATGTGTTTTCGAGTGCTAGTATTGTGTTGAAACTGAACCATGTGATTTTATTAGTTCGATTGCACTAACGTTGCTAATGAAGATTGTGAGAATTTTGGTGTGAAAGAAGTTTTCAAGGGTCAAGATAAGAGGATGATTCGATGTGATCAAGAAGAATGAAATGCCTAAGCTTGGGGATTCCCTGGTGGTACATCCTAGCAAATTCCAAGACTCAAGCGGCTAAGCTTGGGGATGCCCAAGGCATCCCCTTCTTCATCAACAAATTATCAGGTCACTTCTAGTGAAACTATATTTTTATTCGGTCACACCTTATGTGCTTTACTTGGAGCGTCTTTTATTTTTGTTTTCAGTTTCCTTTCAGTTTTTTTTACTTTCATAATAAGCTTGGTTAGACCCCAGCATTCTTTTATTGGAGAGTGACACGCTCCGCTTTTTCAAGAGAATACGTTGTATTCTTAGTCTCTGTTTGGCTGCTGCATTTATTTAGCTCCTGTTTTGCATGCATCTCTTATCAGAGTTGTTAGTTTTAGTAGTATTATTTGAGTACTCTCATGTTTTGTTGCTGTATCATAAATATTATTTTTGTTAAAACATATCTTGTATGGTGCTTGTTGGGAAAATAAAACTTCTGTTGATGTAGAATTTATAACAATATTGGTAGAAGCTTGTATAGACTGTGGCTAGAACTTTTTCATGCCGTGCTAAACGTTATTTTAGTTTTAAAAGCCTTGTGATATTGAGTAGCATCAATATCCTTAAATAGTTGAGAGTGTTTAATATGTTTTGAAAGATTCATGAGTTGTTCTTGTCATAGTAAAGCATCAATATATGGTATTCTCTTTCGAATGTTTTATTTGGTTGACTTGGCGCATGCTCACACCATGTTTATGACCACAAACCAGTCACGAATAGCCTCCATGACCACTTAGTTTTTGAACTTGTGATACCTCTTATGCTTTAATTAATTATGCTTATGTCGCTATGCATTATTATGGCTCTTATGCTCTCTTGATTTGTCGCTCCCAGTCTTTTGCTAGCCTCCACCCGTACTGAGTATGGAATTCTACTAGTGCATCCAGAATCCTTAAACCAAAGTTTTATCATTGTGTACACCATACCTACCTATATGTGGTATTTAACTGCCACTCCAAGTAAATTTCTCATGTGTTACCATTAAAACCTTCAAAATTAGTCTTGTTTTGTGTTCTTGTTTTTGCTCATGAGGGCGTCAATAGAGAATCTTTATCTCACTTGTTGATTGGATCTCACACCCTGGACTAGTGGCTTCATCCTCTTATCCAAATGATAGATGAGCTGGCAGCGGGGTGCCCAGCCCCAAATTAATACAAACAAATTCTCTTCACTATTTGTGCCCCTGATTTATCAGTCAAAGCATAATTGTGTAAAGAAAAGCGAAAGATGGATGACCTTCTACACTAGTTGCGTCCTTCACCATGGGAGCCGCTCTTGTGAATCCAGTTGGCTTGTGACGTACTGTATTGTCTGTTTCCCATTCGTTGACACTAGCATACACCTCTCCTTAAATATAGACATTGCTCCACAATGTCAAACCTTTAATACCTCTGTTTAATAAAATAAAAAGCTCTAGCACATGTGTGATCCCTGCTTCCCTCTACGAAGGGCCTTTCTTTTACTTTTATGTTGAGTCTCCATCTTATAACTTTATGCACAGTTGAGAGAGCATTTTTGCCATTCTGAGTTCTATGTGCATTTTCCCCATGAACATCAATAATTACTTCATGATGTGATATTATTTGTTCTAGTCTTCCTCTTGAACTTTGAAAGTGTCCTGCCATTTATGATTTCTCACACTCTTAAGGGCTAGCGAAATACCACTTTGTCATGCTTTCTCTATACCTGAAACAAACATTTATCTTTCTTTGCATTATTATCCATGATCCTTTAATTAAGATACTCTTCATGGTGCAAAGTGATTGCTATGATTTATTATTAAAGTTCTATTTATCATTTTTGTGTTGAAATTTTATGATCTCAGCGTTTACATATGCTTTTACATTTTAATGATCAAGATTATGATAGTAGCATGTCACCTCAGAAATTATTGTTTTATCGTTTACCTACTCGAGGACGAGTATGAACTAAGCTTGGGGATACTTGATATGTCATAAACTTATCCCTAATTTTCGATGCTCCATGATCATATTATGCCAATCGCTACATGTTTTCTCCTTATTTATAGAATTTTCATACGTTTTCCGGGACTAACCTATTAACAATATGCGAAGTGCCAGTTCCATGTTTTCTGTTGTTTTTGGTTTCAGAAAAGTTGTTCTCGAAACATTCTCGGAATTGGACCCCACAAAGCCCAAAATGCCTATTTTCTCCGGAAGCATCCAGAACACCGAAGAGGAGTCGGAGAGGGGCAACAGGGGGCCACACCATGGGCTGGCACGGGTCCCCCTGGCTGCGGCAGCTATGGGTATGGGGCCCCTGGCCTCCACCGCCTCTGCCCTTTTGCCTATTTATTCCCCCCGGATGGAAAACCCTAGGCACCTGATCAAAAATCGAGAAAAATTCTGCAACCGCCGGCGTCGTCAACCCTAGATCAGGAGGATTCTGGAGCTGTTTTCTGGCACCCTTCCGGAGAGGAAATCATCACCGTAGGCTTCTACATAGCCATGCCTACCTCCGGAGTGATGCGTGTGTAGTTCATCCCTGGACTACGGGTCATAGCAGTAGCTAGATGGTTGTCTGCTCCTCATATGCCTCCATGTTTAGATCTCGTGGGCTTCCTATCATGATCTAGATTGATCTTATGTAATTCTATATGTTGTGTTTGCTGGGATCCGATGAATATTGACCTTATGCCAAGTTGATTATAGTCTTTATTGCATATGTTATTTGTGATCTTGCATGCTTTCCGTTTCTAGTGGTTGCTCTGGCCAAGTAGTTGCTAGTGACTCCAAGAGGGAGTATTTATGCTTGATAGTGGGTTCATGCCTCCTTTTTGCCTTGCTCGAGTGACAGAAACATGAAGGGGTGGATGTGTTGTTGCCATTTGGGTGAAAACAGCGGCGAGAGTACCTGCGTGTATAATCATTGTTTACATAACACACATTGCTTAATGCGATTATCTGTTGCTTGCAACTTAATACCTAAGGGGGTTCGGATGATAACCCGAGGGTGGATTATTAGTCATAGATGCAGATGGATTTCGGTCTATGTATTTTGTTGTAATGCCCGCACTAAATATCATAGTAGTCATCATGTTATAGTGTGCACTACGGTGCAACCTTTATTTGTCAATTGCCCAGCTGTAATTTCTTCACCCAGCATGTTGTTTTTATGGAGAGACACCACTAGTAAACCTATGAACCCCGGTCCATTTCCACACTGTGAAACAAACCACAACAATTTCCTGCTCTCTTTACTTACTGCAAGCATACACTGTTTTCCACACTATTCGTCAAATCTTTGTTTTCAGCAAGACCAGTGAGATTGAGAACCTCACTGTACCATTGGGGCAAAGTGTTTTGGTTGTGGTGTGTGCAGGTTCCACGTTGTTGCTGACACCGGTGAAGCGCCAGCACCACCGTCAGTGGCATCAACCTTCCGAAGATCCTCTTTCTCCTACTGGATTGATAACCCTGATTCTTAACTAAGGGGAAAACTCCTACCGTTGTGCGCATCACACCCTCCTCTTGGGGTTCCCAAGAATGCGCATCATATAGCTAAAAGTCGTTAAAGACAAGCGCTTCTGGGAGGCAACCCACTTTATTTTCCTTTATTTTTTGTTTTCTTACGTTTTACTTTGTTTTGTTTGTGTCTTTGAAGTTGTTACCTCTGTAACAACCACTCCTTATCCTTTTTATCTCGTTTTTGTGCCAAGAGTAACCTTTAATAGAGAGGTAGTGCGATTTGGGGAGGTTGTTGTTCGGAAACAGATTTCTATGCTGCCACCAAAAAATTTATTTTTCTCAGCCAAAACGCCGGATTTCTTTGAAAAAAAATAGACACATGCCCCAGGTTTTTATCGAACTTTCATTAGTTTCTCACTTTTTTTATTTGAGTAACAAAATATTTTCGAAAAAAATCATCTTTACCAGTTGTTCTCTTTTGACATATTTATGCCAATATTTGCATTTGCCTCTTAATCTTTTTATTTTGTGTTCTTTCAGGAGGAAGAGCCTTAAAAGATGTTGTGACAATTCATAATGTTTTTAATTGAGTGTTAGACTTCTGTTGAAACTGAACCAAGTGGATTTATTATTTTTATTGCACTAACATTACTAATGAAGATTGTGAGAAGTTTTAGGTGGATGAAGTTTTCAAGTGTAGGGAGACAAGTATGATATGAGGAGATGAAGGATGGACAAAATCACAAGCTTGGGGATGCACATGTCACCCCAAGACATATCCAATAATTACAAACGTCAAAGTTTGGGGATACCCAAGGCATCCCCCTTTTCATCAACAAAAATATCAGGTTTCTTCCAAGACACTATATTTTTATTGCTTCACATGATATGTGTTATTCTTGGAGCGACATTTTATTTTGCTTTTTTTTTATTTATTTTCTATAGCTTTTGGTTGGATCCTAACACTTCTATTTTGGAGAGAGACAAACTCCATTTTCATTGCCACTCTTATTGTTCTGCGAGTGTTCAGTTTTTGCTAGTACTGCATTTAGCTCTTGTTTTTCTCTCGGTTTTTTAAGAGCTTGTTGGATTTCTTCAGCTATATATGATTAGCTCTCTGATCTTTGATGTTTATTTTCTTTGAGAGTTGTTTCAGATAAGTTGATTGGTGTTGGAGAAAGGTAAATTATTTCATACTTATAGTGGTGCAATAGGAAGTTGTTTTGACTGTGGCTTAGGCTTTGGCATATCATGTTAGATGTTATTTTAATTGTGTGCTTAGTAGTATATGATGTATCATGACTAGTCTCGAATAGCTCAGAGTGCTTAATGTTCCATTGAAATTAATCATATGTTGTTTTCACATATTGAAGCATGGTATTGTTGTATTTCTCCTTTGAATAAATTGTCTGAATTGACTTGGCGCATGCTCACACCATGATATGACTACAAAAAAAGTCACCTCTAGCCTTTATGGTCATTTAGTTTTTGACTTGTAATATCACTTCATGATTTGACTGATGATGTTTTGTCGCTATGCATGATTATGGTCGTTATTGCTCTCATAGTTGGTCGCTCACAGTCTTTGCTAGCCTTCACCTGTACTAAGTATGAGCTCTACTCGTGCATCCAACTCCCAAAAACCAAAGTTTGCCAAATGTGTATACCATATCGACTTATATGTGGTATTTCACCGCCACTCCAAGTAAATTTCTCGTGTGCTACCTTTAAACCTTCAAAATTATTAATCTGTTTCGTGTTCCTGTTTTTGCTCATGAGGAAGTTGTTTAAATTTAATTATGATTTATGTCAAGCAAACTTCTTTTTCCTTCTTTCATATGATGAGTATGGAATATGTTCTCATCTTAATTCACCAAGAGTTGGTGGCAAATTATATGAATTCAAAAAAATATAAAAACGCACTTTCCCATTGTTTGCTGAAAGCTGTTGGGTACCCATAGATACGGCTAGCCCGTATTTGTGAAACAAAGGTGGGGGAGGTGCCAACAAATAAAGAAAAAAATGATAATGGAAACCGCTCTCAAAAGTCTAAACACTTTGCTTAACATGGATTATGATAAGTTTTTTATTACCATTCGTTGACATAGACATACACCTCTCCCAAAATTGTTTTCAATACCTCTGTTTTATTAAATAAAAGGATCTAGCACATGAGTAATCCCTGCTTCCCTCTACGAAGGGACTTTCTTTTACTTTTATGCCGAGTCTTCATCTTCTTACTTTATGCACCAGTTAAGAGAGCATAGTTGTCATTCTGAGTATAATGTGCATAATCTCCAAATTTTATTATTTATTGATTCATGATTGTGGTATTGCTTGCTCCCAAATTATTTGTATCTATTCACCATTTAAACTTTGAAGGTATCATAGCATTTATGTTTTGCTGCCACACGAAGAACAAGTTGGATTACACCTTATTATGTTTTTTGTTATGATTGAAACAAACATATCACTTTCAATGCTTCACTAACAAGATGGTTTTTGAAGTTGTACTCTAGTTCTACTCTGGTACAGAGCCATCCGGTGTCGTGCTTCCAGATTGATCATATGTGTTGTCGTTGCCATCACTTTCTGAAAATGGAGAGTCCTCTGCGAACTTTCTTGGGACAAGGATCAACATATATAGGCCTCCTCGACATTAGCTTGTTTGATGCCTCGGCCTGCAGCCTCAAGGTCCAATTCGGTACTACCAGCAGACCCCTTGCTGCCATTGACATAGTATTGCTTGATCTAGAGAATTGTGACGAGGAAGAAGAAGTCAAGGATACAAATCTTGGCACATCACTACCATCATACTGCTCACATCTTGCCTCTGAGACTGGGGTTGATATTGCTTGCTTTGGGTGTAGAAGGATGAGATTGGCGTAATATGTTGGATGTATTATTGAGCCTCATTGGCGAGTATATATTGGAGTACAAAGTTGGAGGGCAAGAAGCCTCGTAGAGATAGAGTAGGAGATGAATTAAAAATCATATACTACCAAATACATGTACCAGAATATATATCTAACATGCCCCTCCCCCCCAGTCATAGCGGTAGTGTCGCAAACAACAGGAGCGTCGCGGACGGTCAGACTGGAGAGAAACTGAAGTAGAAACAGTGGGCTGACGTCGTGGATGGTGTCCCGGCGCTGGAGCTTGGACCTTAGAGGAACCTAATGAGTGCTCAAGGCGAGATGATGTCCCTTTGTGCCGAGGTCCAGGTAGCCTAGAGCGTAGGCTGGCGAGCCATGGTCGAGGTAGTCGTTTAAGAGTCGCCGAGGTCGTTGTAAAGTCGGGTTAGCCGGTGTCGATGTATTTGTCGTGGAGCCGCCGGGCACAAGGAGGCTCCAAGTTAGACATGAGTGCAATGGTGTTAAGGTAGTGGTGCACCGGAAAGAAAATGGTGTGGACGAGGCGTCACGCCGTGTTTTCCAAGCTTGTGGACACGTCGTGGACGAAGGCACGCGTCGATGTTGCCAGCACCAGACATGCGTAGACTGACGAAGTCGATGTTGACGAGGCGTCGCACCAGGCTTGCCGGGCCCGGGGACACGTCGTGGATGAAGGCAAGCGTCGGTGTTGCCAGCACCGGGCATGCGTAGACGGGAACCACCACAAACTATACAACATGTCGGAGGGAGCACCAGAGAAGGACTCGACGATGGCTGCGGCGCCAGCCGGCGTGAGGGTAGAAGGTGCCGATGTCAATCACGGTTGTCGGAGTAGATGAAGTGGTCGGGGAAGAGGACGGCGACGCTTGTGCTGAGCTGGTGCGGGACGTAGACGAAGAGGTGGACGGCGATGTAGTCGGCGGAACCAGAGGCAGCCGTGGGGGGCCACGTCGGTCGCCTATAGAGGCGATGCGGCGGCAGTAGCCCGCGAAGGGCCATGGTGGTCACCTGTAGAAGCGCGGCGGCGATGCTCGACGTAGGCGAAGAAGAATCCAACAGCTCGAAAAGGACCATGCATGGACGGTGGCTTTCCCGCGCCTAGGGAGGCGGCACAGCGCATACCACGAAGAGATCAACGCGCGGGGACAGCGGAGTGGACCGCGTGCCATGGCGCTACGGCTCGAAGGAGCGGCGCAGCGGAGATGCGCGTGCCATGGCGACGGTGGGGGAGACCTCAGGGCGGCGGCGTGTACCGCGTGTCGCGGCGCTACGGCCCGAAGGTGCGACGCAGCGGCAGCGCGCCGTCTGGGGAGCACCGGGGGCGGCCTCGGGCAACGGTAGGGACCGCGTGCCGCGGCGTTACGGCTTGAAGGGGCGACGCAGCGGCAGCACGCTGTTAGGGCATTCGCGGGGACGGCCTCGGGGTTGCAGCGGGGACCGCGTGCGGCGGCACTACGGCCTCAAGGGGCGACATAGTGGCGACGCACGGGTTGATGCAACCGCGGTGAAAATCATGGGCGGCGGCGCTGCGGCCCGACGGGGCGTCGTAGCGGCAACCCGTTTGATCGATCGGTGATAGACGCACACTCGGGGACGGTCTTCACGGGAACCCGCGGAGGCGCACGCAGACGACTGTACGGGTCAGCCGCGCAGCCTGGATGGAACGGATCGCGGGCAGACGGGTGATCAATCCGCTTGCTCACGGGGTGGAGGATGCGCCACTCAGCGTGAAGATGACGACGTGAGGCTGAGTGGTGGTGCCCGGTCGGCCAATGCAGCACCGACGCCTGAGCGGCCAAGGCATCTCTGTGCATGAGGCAGCCACGGTAAAGGTGGGATGGTGGAGGAGTCCCGATCGGAGCCGAGGCGACGACGACCGGCACAAGCCGACGGGCGGGCAGACGCGCGGATGCTGGCCGTTAAGGCCGCCGCATCGCGCGAAGTCGCCGAGGCGTCGAAAAGACCACGCGGACAATGGCCGTTACAGGCCGCCGCACGGCACGTGAGTCCGCCGTATCGGTGAAGAGGCCGGTAGTCGCGCCGCTGTCGGAGTAGAGGCGCGTGGGGATCGACGGTGGCGATGGACGACCCAAACCGATCCTAGACAGGTAATAGTCTTTGCGTCTCCACTCCCGGGGAACTCGAAGGTTAAGCATGTCAGCGTTATCAAACGAATACCCTCTTCAGCTTCTAGGACCGAATTAAGGAAATTGACAAAGGTGGAACAACCAAAATCTGCAACATGCCAGCGTTATCAAACGAAATTATTCTTTGGTGATCCTCTAGTGACCACACATACACCACTATGGGTATTCACGTAAATGAAAATACCTGTGCAAGATGTCAGTCAGTTCGAATTAACTGAAAGCATAGATGGATGACACAATGAAACGGGAATTTCAGGCTTTAGCCACATAATTTTTTCGTGTCAACTAAGATGTACTCCTAAAACCCTGGAGATACATGTCTACGAGGACGCAAATACTCTAGCACTTGGGTTGCAATGTGCAATATGATGTACTCCCTCCGTTCAACAATAGATGACTTCCACTTATCAAGATATGGATTTTTTTTTAGAAATGGGAGCCTGGGCCCCGGACTCTGCATCAAAATGATGCACACAGCCGGTTTTTTATTAAAAAATAAAGAGAAGCATCCAGAGTATGTAACTTATTACAATCATGGGTCCGAAAGCGTGGCCACAAAGACAAGCCACCGAAACATAGACGAACTACGCATTAATTCGCCTAGAATTAAGCCACCCAGCCTGGCTGTAAATAGCCCGAACGACCGCCATCAGTCGAGCACAGCCGGAATCCATAAGTCCTCGTTGATCCAGTGGGAGAAGAAAAGCCCACATCTGGATAGAATAGACCGCCCTGTTTACAACCTGCAAAAGGTGAAAATTCGTTTGTTTGTTAAAAACCAAATCATTGCGACAATTCCAAATTGCCCACAAGAAAGCTGCCGCACCCACTCGTATACGTGCTTTAGTTTTCCTATCAATACCATTTAACCAATTACCAAACATATTCGCAATGCTAGTAGGTGGATAAATGCTGTAAGTGAAATGTATAAGACGCCAAATATCACAGGCAAAATGGCATGTTATAAATAGGTGTTCAACAGACTCATCTGCATCGCAAAAAACACATTTTTTACAGCCATGCCAATTTCTCTTTATCAAATTATCTTTAGTGAGAATCACTTTCCTGTTAAGAAACCATAAAAAGATCTTTATCTTTAATGGCACCTTAAGCTTCCACAAATATTTTCGTAAAAATCTTGTGGAGCCATGCATCAAGTCAGCATAATAAGATTTAACCGTAAAAACCCCATCCAATGTGAGATTCCAACGGAACACATCTGAAAGATTAGATAGGGAGACCCCCATTAGCCTTTCTACCAAATGCAGCCAACGGTCCCTTCTGTGACCAACCAAATTCCTCCGAAACCGAATGTCTAGAGGATTATGGGATAACACCTCTGCAACCGTAACATTTCTATGAGAAACGATGCAATACAACGATGGATAGGAATGTGATAACGGTTTATCTCCTAGCCATGTATCTTCCCAGAACCGCACCTGCTGCCCATTACCTAAAGAGAATTTGCCCCGTGAAAAGAATTCATTCTTCACTCTCATTAAACCTTACCAGAAAGGTGAGTCCAACGGTTTACTCTCTACCTGAGATAACGTTTTATCTCCTAGATATTTATTAGAAAGTAACTCGTGCCACACCCCCTCCTCAGACAATAGTTTGTATAACCACTTGCTCAACAAACACATGTTTTTAATTTGTAAGACCTCAATACCTAAGCCCCCTTGATCTTTCGGACGACAAACAATATTCCATTTTGTAAGGCGATATTTCCTCCTTTTTACATCACTTTGCCAGAAAAATCTTGAGCGATAGAAATCTAAGCGTTTCCTAACACCCACAGGTATTTCAAAGAAGGACAACAGAAACATCGGTAAGCTTGATAGGACAGAGTTTATCAGCATGAGGCGATCCCCATAAGATAACAATTTCCCTATCCAAGAACTAAGTTTCTTGTCAAATCTATCCTCAATTGGTTTCCACTCTTTATTAAGAAGCTTTCTATGGTGAATTGGTATGCCTAGGTATTTGAAGGGAAGCGTTCCTATCTCGCAGCCAAAGATATTACGGTAATCATCTTGGGTCTCCTTCGCTTTACCAAAACAAAAAATCTCACTCTTATGGAAGTTAATTTTAAGACCTGACAGAAGCTCAAACATCGCAAGTATGAGTTTCATGTTCAGTGCCTTTTGCACATCATGTTCCATAAATATAATCGTATCGTCGGCATACTGGAGTATGGACACCCCTCCTTCGACAAGATGAGGTATCAATCCTCCAACTTGACCATCCTCCTTAGCTCGATCTATGAGAATAGCCAACATATCTGCTATAAGATTAAAGAGAATAGGCGATAACGGATCACCCTGTCTCAGTCCTTTTAGCGTTTGAAAATAATGACCGATGTCATCATTGACTTTAATCCCGACACTTCCCCCCTGAACAAAACGAGCAATCCAATCACACCACTTTGGTGAAAAACCTTTCATTCTCAACACTTGCTGTAAGAAAGACCAATTCACCTTATCATAAGCTTTTTCGAAATCAATTTTGAACAAAACCCCATCTAAATTTTTCCTTTTAAGCTCGTGAATAGTTTCATGTAGTACGACCACTCCTTCCAGTATATTTCTACCGGGTAGAAACGCTGATTGAGTTGGTCGGATAACTTTACTCGCAATAGAAGTTACCCTATTTGTACCCACCTTGGTGAAAATTTTGAAACTAACATTCAGTAAACAAATTGGTCTATATTGCTCAATACGACTCGCGTCCTCCTTCTTTGGAAGTAATGTGATAACCCCAAAGTTTAATTTAAATAATGGTAGATTCCCATCGTACAACTGGGCAAACATAGCCATTAAATCGATCTTAATCACGTCCCAAAATCTCTGATAAAACTCCGCGGGGAAACCATCCGGGCCTGGAGCCTTATTGTGTTCCATCTGAGAGATTGCTTCGTACACCTCCTTGTCCGTAAACGGAGATGTAAGAATACAATTTTCCTCATGCGAAATTTGAGACATGTCCTCCGTCATCTCCTCTACTAAAGAAACATTGCTCGGCGCCGGTGCCCCGAATAGTTTCTTATAATATTCAGAGATAAAGGTCCTAAGATTGATTTCACCTATAATCGTTCCCTCGTCCTGCTCCAATTGGAAAATCCTCTTCTTCCTATGTTTGCCATTTGCAATTAGGTGGAAATATTTCGTATTATTCCCTCCTTCTTGTATATGTTTAACTTTTGCCCGCTGCGCCCATTTAGATTCCTCATCACGCTTTAACTTTCTTAAGTAGTCATCGGCCTCCTTTTTGGCAGTCCCGCTCGGCCACTGTCAAAGGAGTCGATTCCGCCTTAATATCCAACATATCTATAAGGGCTGTTAGTTTATCTTTAAGTTTCCTATATTCCCCACTCTGATTTTTCGCCCATCCCCGTAAAAATTGTCTCATATGTCTAATTTTATTTTGCCATCTGTCTATCGGGTTTTGTCCACAATTAATTGACCTCCATTCCTTACAAACAAGCTCGTAAAAACCTTCTTGGCGTATCCAAGATAGTTCAAACGAAAATTGACTTTTGTTACCCGCATGGGCTTGAATACCAGAGTCTAAGAGAAGTGGTGTGTGATCTGACCCCGTACGAGTCAGAGCATGCACCGTAACCAGAGGATATTTCTGCTCCCACTCAATACTATTTAGAAAACGATCAAGCTTTTCATACGTTGGATTGTCACCCCAACTAGCCCAAGTAAATTGTCTACCCGATAAAGTAATCTCTTTCAGATCCAGACTGTCAATAATAGCATTAAAAATGAAAGGCCATCTCGCATTAAAGTTATCATTACTCTTTTCTTCCTGTCTCCGAATAATGTTAAAATCCCCCCCCTACTAGGATCGGAAGTGTTTCGTTATCACATATACGGACTAATTCAGCAAGAAAATTCGGTTTCTTTGAGTCTTGTGCAGCTCCGTAAACTACAACAAAATCCCATTCAAAACCGTCCGCTTTAGTCTTAACATGAAACTTAAGGCAAAAATCTCCAGACACAACGGTTTGTGCCGAAAGAGTGATGCCATTAAAGCCAACAAGCATCCCGCCAGAACGACCATGAGGAGGTAGACAAAACCACGTAAATTCTCTACCCCCAGCAAGGAAATCCAAAAAATGTGCTGTAAATGAGGATCTACCAGTTTCTATCAAAGCAATGAAATCCAGTTTATGATCTTTAATAAATTCATGAACCGCTAGATGTTTCGCATGATCACCAAACCCGTTACTATTCCATATTAAACCTCTCATCTTACTTTTTAAAATGTTTTAGTCTAGAACTTCTCCTAGGCTTGGAGAAAGAGCCTACAGCCTTATTGCGGTTACGTTTAACCGTCTTAGACAGTGTTGGATAATCCGTATGATCATCCTCGACATCAACAGCATCATCACATAGATCCTCACTAAGATTAACCGCAGTCGTAAGAGCCAAACTAGAGTGAGAATCTAAAGGATCAACCTCAAACTTCTCCTTCATATTGTTCTTAAGAAAAGTAAGCGATCTAACTCTTTCTTGTTCTAACAATCCAGAAATAGATGAATCAATTTGCTGTTTATTCTTACCCAAAGACACCCCTAGCTTATCAGCACGCTTTTTAATTTCAGAATTAGAGAAAGATAACAACGATAAACCAACGGAAGTAAGAGGGGTACCTCGAGGGAAAGTCGAGTCCTTGCGCTGCGCAAGAGCCATAGCTCGCAGCTCTTGAGGGAGGTCCGCATCCGGTTTCGCCCGTAGACGTGCGCTAGATCGGACCTCCAAGTCCGCAGCCGAGATGCCTCCATAAGCCATCACCGCGGCCATCGAAGGACGCGATGGAGTGGTCAACACCGCAGCCAATCCCAACCCGCCTGGTTGGGATAAGCCAAGTGTGGCCAACGAAGCTGAGCCATCCGTGGGCGAAGAAAACGGGACAGCACCCGGCGTCCCCACACCCAACCCGCCTGGTGGGGTGTAAGACGCCTCCGGTGCTGCCGCAAACGTCGGCGAAGATGCCGCAATCCCCCCCTCCAACCCGCCTGATTGGACGGGGAGAGTCTGAGCGCCGTAGAAGTCGCCCTCCAAGCACCGTGGCGCCATAGTGACAAGTGATGTCGGGTACCCGTCTGATACCTTGACCACCTGCGTATCCCCAACCCCTGCCGTTGCAGCGGCCGGAGAGCAACCACCGCTGGGAGGCACCGCGGCCACTAGCTCCTCCACAAGAACCCCCGTCTCCCTCGTAGGCTCGGAAACAGCAACCTCGACATCCAACTCGGACTGCTGCGCTAACTCCATATGTCTCTTGCTCAAAGCAATCAGGTGACGGCGAGCCTCTCTCACCGAAGAAGCCACCGATGGCGAAAGAACCACCCCGGGGGAGAACGTTTTCTTCACCACGGGAGCGTCCGTCGCCTTACCATCAGCACCCGAAGACCCACTAGAACCACTAGTGTTAGCACTAGTTTTATCCACCTCCATATTACCAGCAGCCGGTCCCTTTTGTTTAGAATTTGCGCCATCTCCCTCATCCTCATCACGCGTATCATCTGTGGGATCAACCGCCATCCCATCGTCATCATCAGAATTGGGGTTCTCAACATGAAATTTAAGCTCATAGAAACCATCACGCACAAACACCGGCCAACCATCAGGGACAAGAGTATAATCCATGCACCCCACTAGCACCCGTAGAACCCCATGCTTACGAGTATATTTCATGTCCACTTTCATCGTCTTACCAAATAACGAACCGAGACTCCAGAGAAGCAGAAAATCACCCCGATGCTTAGGTGGGATATCGGACACTCTAATCCAGATCTCAGGGAGTAGCCACAAAGGCTTCATCTCCGTAACCCATGCCTCAACAGTAATAACACAGCTGCTGTTCGGAATATGACACGCGCCGAATACGATCATACGGTCCAACTCAGCCCTGGTAGGAAAAGAAACCTTATAGACATTATCACTCACCAGAACCACCTCCCATTTGAACTGGTCCGAGGGCACTAATCTCTGAAGTTGAGTGATGACCTCATCCACAGAAAGTGATCGTCCCGTGATACTCAATTTTCCCAGCCGTGCAGAGTCAATCTTAGGTCGATATGAAGCCGTGGGCACTGCCTCGTAAAACATGAGCCCCTCATTAAGAAGACCATGCGTAATCACCTGTTGCTTAGCCACCGACAGAAGGGGGCATTCATCTGGTATATGCCCCATACCCTCGCAGTACTCGCAGACCACCTCTGTGCACGCAGCACTCAAATGACCCTGCACCCCACACTGAAAGCACTTCGCCTTATCATTTCTTTTAGCCTTTTTTGCATTCGGATCATCCAACTCCTCTGCTGAAACATCTGTCACCGCCGCATCAGTATCTCCCCTTGGTTGCAACGCAATACCACCAAGTGAAGGAGCAACAGCGGCGCGTAACGCGTGATCACGTCCGGTCACGGGAAGTGGCACCGTGCGCCCCACTGCAGCCGAAGAAGTGCCAGCAGCCACGGCAGCCGAAGACGTGCCGGCAGCCACGGCAGGGATACGCGCTGCCGCGGGCGCCACAGCAGTCGTAATTGGAACCGCGGCAGAGAGCATGGGCGTCCGCGGCAGAGCCCCGGTGGGCGCTGCAGCAGTCGACGACGGCAGCACCGTCGCAACCCCCTGTGCGCAAATTGCTTCGGTGACCCTTCGCACTACGGCTTCGACCGACGCCTCGGTGAGCCCTCCGCTGCTGGACGCCGCCGCCGCCGTGGTCTCCTGGGGGACCACCGGACCGCGCCCGCGCCCCCTGCCTCTGAAGTTCGACGCCGAGTTCCCACGCAGCGGCCCACCTCCTGCCGCGTTGGGACGGTAAGGATAGGGACGACGGTCACCCCTCCCTCCACCGTTGTTGCCGTAAGGCCCTCCGTTGAAGCCCGTACCAGCGTTGAAACCACCGAACTGGCCACCATTGCCCTGGCCGAAATTCCCTTGCCTCTGATCTTGGCCCGCCGTCCCTCTCGGACCGCCGCGGTAGTAGTTAGGGTTGAAGCCACCCCTCGCCGGCGGACCTCCGCGGTATGGCGGCGCCCCATATCCTCGACCAGCACCACGATCATCACCGTAATAGCCCCGACCACCACCGGGATTCGCCATGACAGAGACGAGAGGTGCCGGCGGTCTAAGTTGCGGATGCCCTAGCCCTCGAGACGTTCTCCGATAAGGCCAGAGAATCCGATTGTCTGGGCCCGTATGGCCACGTGTACGGTTTGGAAACCGCGAGAAGCCCAAAACGAGTCGATGAGGCAGCCCCGTATGGCCCACCGCAAACTTTGGATCGTAATTTGAAACACGAGATCTGCCGCGGCCATCGTTCTCCTCCGGCGCCGGCGACGGTTCGCTAGCGAGGACGGATTTTAGACGGCCCTTTTCCTTGCAAACGATAAACCACGGTTGATCATCGTCGTACAAGGTGTGTGTTGTGGGGGGGATAGCCGGAACCTGAGCCGATGCCCTTGGTAACCCGCCGCTCCCCTCCTTGACATGGCCGCCGCCCGAGTAGACGAATCGAACGAGCAGTCGGACCACGATGGCGAGACGGCGAGCGCAGTCGCCGCCAGCCGTTGTAACCTCCGTTTTTCCTCTCTCTTACCTTGTCTACTTTCCGCCAAATCCCTCGAAGACGAAGGCGTTGGAGTCGTGTAGAAGTAGGTCGACGCCGCCGCCGTGGAGAGAGCGCCACCGCCGTCATCTTCATCTTCGTCATCAGAGGGTAAAGCCCAGAAACGACCACCGGCGGGAGTGCCGGCCAGACCGCCCCAGGCGTCGCCCCCCAGCCCCTCAGACATCACCTGTGAACTGTCCCTTCGATTAGTGATGATTGCCAGACGTCCCGGGAGATGGACACCGCCGCAACAGGTGGTCCAATTAATGTTTCTCCATCGAGTTCGCAAAGCGGGCTGGATCCATGGTTGGGGAGATACATCTATACATATTTTAGTGTTCAGATACATCCATATATAGACAAATGCAAGTAATCTATTGTTGAACGGAGTGAGTATATTGCAGACAATGGAGCCCGAGCTCCAAATAGCCCTTTATTTTGCAAATTTCAAAAACCAAAATTTGAAGTTCTAAAAAAAGTTCTGAAAAACTTCAGGGACGTAGACAATAGTGCATTCTACTAAGGCGCAAAATTCACTCAAAATAGTTTATATTCCGGCCTACATAAAAATAACAAAATCTGATAGATTTTGGAGAGTTCAAATTTTGCACTATTCACTACTTTCTACCATTTTTGCACGCCCAAAATACGACACATTAGCTTTTGAGATTTTTCACGTTGGTACAAGACAACATTATCTACATCAAGGAGTTTTTTCAGATTTGTTTGAAACTCCAAACTATGATTTTAACCTTTTTTTTTGAAAGTAAAGAGCTATATCGCTGCTCTCACAATTGATACTGTTACTACCACAAGGAGGATAGAGATTCATAATCCGACGATAGTAAGGCTCAACCAAATACGCCAAGATGGCCAAAGCTTTGTAGCAGACAATGAAAATAAAATGTGGACCATAAGCGTCGAGACCAATCAGCAATTAAATGCAGGCGTAGCTAAGATAACTGAGACTACCTCTTCGCATAGAGAATTTAGCAGGAGCAGCAAGGATTTTAACTTTCTCTCTAGTGCTGCCAGGGATCTCTCTAGTGCTGCCAAAGCTCTTCTCAAATATTAGACTATTCTCGAGTATTACCCTTGCAACATGCAACATTTTCTACGCCAGATCCAGATCTGACCAATATCTAAAAAATATCAGAATCATCTTTCTATTTGAGTTTCGCTCTAACCAATCGTTATATGAACACTAGGAAACATGCCCGTGCGTTGCAACGGGAGAAAAATGTACATCATATAGGCGCGCAGATGAACCCAAGTGCTTCATGTCATCAGGTTTTGACAAATTATCACTTCTCTCTGAGATGATGTTGTCATGCTACTCGTGTTGCTGTTTGCATGCCAAAGCATGCTATGTTCCGTGTTACTCTGTCCAAATCGCCTTTGCATGCCTCGTATTACTTTCATGCCCCTGCACCAATTATTGCTCAAGGTAGTTTGCTCCACGAGTATGCTTGAACGTGCACATGTTTTCGTTCTCCCCCATCTTCTTTGATCAACTTCAAATCTTTGTTTGGTCTCCAAAACTTTCAATAAATTTTTCTTTGCATTCCAATGCACTCTCCAAATATCAAAATTTCTATATCTGGTTTACAAATATATTTTATGAATGTCTTGTAATCACCACCTCTCTCTCTCAAACACAATGCAAATAAATATCGATAAACCAAAATATTCCATATAACAAAATAAAATTGTAATATTCGATAAAACAAAATAAAAATGAACTTTATGATATTCAACTCTAGCTCAAGCGTCGGTTTGTTCCGTGTAGTAAAAGCGGCGCAGGTCCAGGCCGAGCAGGGGACATGTAGGCGAGCAGAGCGAAGCGGCGCCACCTACGCGGGCTAGGTATGCAGCGAGGCAAGGCGATGGAATGTCGCAGTGGAGGAGACAGAAGAGTCATCAAACCCATGCACATCACCGGAGAACACACATACATCACCCCAATCGAGACCGTGCGCTCACACGGTGCGGCCCAGGGATGGCATCCTTCAGCTAGCATAGCAGAACGCTGCATCACCAACATCAAATAGAGCAAACATGAAGGTCCATCTAGCACACTGTAACCACACAAACAAAGTACTACCTCCAGTCCGGAATATGTGTCGGAACTCTATACAGGTTTTGTACCAGGGCAATACAAACTCTCCGACACTTTTATCCGATCGGAGGGAGTAAAATTTTGCAATATCGTGGTCGTGCGCTACAAGTACCGTAGGCAAGTAGAGGCAGTTCCTAGAGGATGGTGCTGACAGGGATTGGGAGGTCATTCAAGGCTTCGATCAGGACGTGCAATCCTGCACCGGACCGCTCATGGCGGTCAAGCATTCATACTCGCCCGGGCCGATCTGGACGGCGATGGTGTGCCCAAGGGATACAGGGCTGGTCGGGGAGCAGCGGGTTGGCCTGAGCGGCTGCAGCCGAGGACTCCTTGATGATTGAGCTAAAAATTGACGTACAACATTGTACTTTCCCAGGCTGTAGGGGGCGGTGCTTGTGTACTTTTTAGGGTAAACCTGAGCTTCTTCCGGAGGATGCTAAACAGAAATCCTCCGGGTCCTCTGGCGGCTGACAGGTGTCCCAAATTTGACTCCAAATCCCGCTTTTGCTCATATGAGCAAAACAAAAGATTCATTAAAATAAGAAATTTTCAGTAATGTAGCAATTTTCAAAATTCTCTCCAAATCCCCGCTTTTACTACACTGAAGCAAAAAAGGGTTCATTGAAATAAGAAATTTGTGTTATTGTAGCAAAAAAAATTATCGACATAAAAAATAAAAAAACTAACTTTGCCGGAGACATCGCCGGAGACCTTATCGGAAATATTATAGCAACAAATTTGCACTACTATAGCAAATCGGAACAACAACTGTAGCAAAATAATTCATGCTATTGTAGCGAAAAAAATGACATCGTCGGAGACACCGCCGGAGATATTATAGCAAACATTTTGCGCTACAATAGCAAATTTGGACAACAATTGTAGCAAAAAAATTGTTCTACTGTAACAAAAAAAAAATACATCGCCGGATACTCCACCGGAGATCCTGCTGATAGCATCTAGCGTCACCGGTGGCAGCACCTCCAAGCCCCTACAGTAGCACTAGCCGGAAGTGCACTAGCGGCGCGCCGGCGCGGGACTCGTCGAGCAGGGGTGTTGAGTTGGTGGGAGGCGGCACAGTGCTCGTTGCGGCGTCGCCGACGATCGGCTTCGTGGTGCCCGACAGAGGGTTCGTGAAGCATGGAGTGGAGGTGGTAGGACGCAGCTGGGTGCTCGTCGGCGGTGATCACCGGCGGTGAGAGCAGCCCGACCTCGACAGCACCAGCAGCGGTGGTGCGAGAGCCCTCCATGGCCGCGTGCACAGAGAGGAGGGAGAAGATGTGTGCGGCCACAAGGAAAAGGGAGGGGATAAGGTTGAACGTGGGTGGGGCCCATGAGTGCAGCTGCGCAGGGGTGTTCGTTTTTTCTCCACGCGAGTGGACGCGTGGCAGACGATGCATGCGGAGCACGTTTCGCGTGGATCCTTCGGGGGTAAACAAGGGTTTCCCCACTTTTCATGTTTTTCTTGGGCGTACGTGTTCAATCGGGATACGGATCGGAATTCAATCGAGCGAGAGCTAGGAAATTCAATCGAGGGAGAGCTAGGAAAGGAAACGATCGACGGATTTTATCCGAAGCTATGGTTGAACGTTTTTCTGGTTGACTTACCGGTGGTAAAAGTGGGTAATTATAAACAACTAGTTGAATGCTCGTGCGTTGCTACGGAGCATAGAATTTTGATAGACTTGGACATGCAAATAGTTCCGTGGAATCATGAAAACATAAGGAAATTGATCCCGTGAACTTTGTACATAACATTCTCTTCTAATCTAATCACGTGCATAATAAATGTCGACAAACGTGAGGAGAATTTTCAAACCACAAATAAATAAAAACTACAGCAAAAAAAACATACAACATCACCTTGAAACTTCTTCAAACATGCTTATTCCAACTATTACCCCCCAACTTAAGAACTTCCATCTTAGTCTAACCTCATCAGCACCACTTCTGGTATCGGCTTCTCTTGGATTTGGGCACCACTTCTGGTATCGGCTTCCCTTGGATTTGGGCACCACTTCACCGGGTGGAAAAGCTTTGACAATAAAGAGCTTGATTATTGGAAAAAAAATTCTACTCTAACAACAAGTAACATCCATCAGATATATTAGCCTAGGAAAAAGCAGTGGCAAAATTAGTATACTCCTGGTTGTTTTTTAGATACTTGAAATAGAGTTTCCACAAATCACCGCCCATTTCCAAGTTTATGTCATAAAAAATGCAAATTAATTCTCTTTCAAAGAATTATATAATTGCAAAAGCAGCTTTATCAAAAGTTGGGATACATATGATATTTATGTAGAGATAGAAATGGCAAAAAAAAATAAAACGATATTATGAATATGGAGAAACAACACCTAGATATCACCACAATCTTATAAAGAATATTCCTGCAATCAAGATCAAATAGTAGATGTGACTCACCCTATCAACCACTTGAGATCGGAGTCAATCATGAACTAATATCAGTAGTTCGATCGTAGCATTAGAAGAGATAAAATTCATTCCAAAACAACTGTCATCATATCTCTAGTCACTATTCTGATGGATTGTTTGGTTCTTGCTATATTAGCCCATCATTTTTTTTACATTTAGGTTTTTCTATTACGCCAAATATTGTATTGTTTGCTCGGATCAGAATCCTTTATACAATTAGCATATGTTTTACTTGTCAAGATGAGTTGTTGTAAATATTTGATCCCATGCATAAATGTAAGGTAAAGTTAGAAGTACCATGCTGTAAAAGAAAAATACTTACCTCTGCCATGATGGAGCATATGGTATAAATTTCGTTCTTCTCCTATCCACATCTTTAGAGACTGCTCCTAGTAAGATTTGTTCTGTTTGAAGGCCACTCCACTTGCGGGTACATGGATTACTCTCTCCTACCACTAAATTCATTTTTGATTCATACGACCTCAAACGTCACTCCCATTGCATGAATTAATTTGTCACCTACTACTTATTTCAGCTTACATTCGCAAGATGTCCTCTTCCACAGTCGAAACTTTGTTATAAAATCCACTATGTCATCGTGCTGCAACCCAATACTCCCGAACAAGTATGAGTAGCTATGATAGATTAGATAGGGAGGTGAAAAAAGGATATTATTAACCCAATATGGCAATGCCTCGCAATATGTTTAATATGATCACTGGTATATTTAAAGTCACTAAACTTACCAAGCATGTGTGTGTGTAACTCCCTTTGAGTATTCACAAACACCCCGCGGCATAAATATTTTGGAATATTATCTAGTAATGAACAATATGGTCTTGTTTGCACTGAAAGAATATAGCGAAGAATAAATTAACACCCTAAAAGAAGGAATATAAAAATGCTAACGATAAAGATAATACATATAGTAGGGAAGAAACTCCACATACTTGTCACATGCAAACTTCACCCGTTTATTCCAGAACACGTCAATTTATAGTCCTGCTTGGCTGGATGGTCGCCAAGCAAACTGATGAACCCAAAGACAAACATGCATTTTTTCTAGCATCCTTTTGACAAGTGCTTCCATGAGACAAAGTCCACTCTGCTTAGCCTGAACGAAAAAGTCTGTTGCAATTAGTGTTCTTCAAACTCCAATAAGACTTACATTAGTGACCAAAATATACAACCTTACCAAGAGATAGATAATAAATTTTAAATTTGGCTTCTACGGTAGAAGCTCATCAAGACAATGAAGGATCTGCAGCCCAGCCAACCTTTGTACAGAACTTTGGGAAGTCTTTATGGCCAATGTACACAAGAAAATGCATCAGCGGTGTTGCAAAAATGTTTCTCTGTGAGTGAAGAGCCAATTTCCAGGAAGCCATAGCATACCGATATAATTTAGGAAGAGTAACTGCATGAAAGCACAACTTGATATGAAGATCCTAGAATAATCAAGAGACAGGTGAGCCCAACTATGAAGAAAACTCCCATGATATTTTCAGTGAAGAAGATGCTCGGCACCAGCACGTTTGTACTCTCCAACTGAAGAAAGAGTAAGACCCTATAGCAGTACGGAGATCATTATTCATTCAAAAGTGGTAGCTAAAGCAAAAGAATCTTCAAAGAAATAACCTAATGGCGCACTCATTGAAATACCTAAGATATTAATTGCATTCTTGTACATGCCACTCAAGAGTAAACAGGGAAGGAAGTTCAGTTGTCTTCCCAAACCGTCCAAAAAAAAGTTAAAAAAAATTGATGCATTAATAATGCAAGTTCATGAGAAAACATTTTCTTAAGGTTTTATGGCTTTTAAGATTACCAGGGAGTTTTCCCCTTTCATCATGAATGCTGGAATGGGAGAGCGCCAATTTTGAGATAAATGCAAACCTTGATTGGTCCATACTACCATACCTGGTAGAGAATAAACAACATCTTTGTTTACCAATGAATCAGTTTTTTTACCTATAGATGACAAGCAATACATCAGTTGTTTTACACGTCAGATTTTGCTACGTTTTTTCCTTCCCCTTTATATATCATTTGGATATTCACTTAAGATTGATCGACATTCTATATCATGTAGTGCTAAAAAAGCACCATACTGCTCTTGAACTACTTATTTCCTTCCTCTTGATCAGTTTGCAGTGCTACCAAAACTGAAGAGTAATGAACCTGCGTGTTGATTAGTTTCAGTTTCTCTCCACGGCATACAAGTTTACCTTCAGCAGCAAAAAATTGGGAGAATATATAAAGTACACCTTTCCTCAACAAAGATATTGTACCAAAATATAATGTGTTTCTACTTTCTAGGGTCCATACACAAGAATCTACAGAAATCTAAAATCTTAGATGCTAAGATTGCCCACAGTTTGTGTATTAGAGAAAACCATTGCATGTTATTTTCGGCAGTCGCCTGAAAGCAGAGAATAAAAAAGGAAGAAACTTAAACCGGAAATATACATACAAATAAGAAAGTATACATGGTACAAGAGAATCTATAGTGTTGATCCATGTGAGCCATTAGCAATATAATCGGCTCACTATGCAGACAAACAACAACATCAATATGAGTGTATCGAGATAACCTGGGGCTCACCTCCATGTAACATAATCTTTGGAAGAAAACGAAGAAGGAAACTTCCAATTTCTCCCAATACTCCCAACCAGCATGAATCCTAAGTTCAGACAGATCTCCAACGAAAGGAAAAAGAGGGTGAGAGGAATATTATGTACCTAGTTACAGAACAACCTGTCTGCGCGCGTAGACGTTTTGGCGCTCAAGTCCCGCCCGCGCATCGGCGCCGCCTTCAGGCTTCAGCCCGTCAAGGATTTCGAGGATGCCCTCAACCTTCCCTTTCCCCGTCTGTCGTGGGATAATCACGGCAGATGTTACCGGGGGTAACTGATCTTGGGGCAAGTCGACACAGGTGTTCAGGAGAGTGTTTAGCTCGAAGGAAGACATGGCGGAAAGCAATCTAAGAACCGGAAAATAACTCGCCGGATCTCAATATGAATTATGCTGGATACTCGATAACAGGTGTTACAACTATGACTTGAATCTCTGGCAAACTAAACCTAGGGGCCGGTTTATAAAGCACCCGTACACCCCTAACTTGCCCTTCAAGGCACACCTTGAGTCCTACTCGAACTCCAAATACAAACCCTAACTTCCCTTACCGCAGCCCACAATCCGGGTTACGAATCTTACAAGCCTTTGGGCCTTCCGGTAATCTCTTTACCCCTAGCCGGATATCGCTCAGCACACCTCGGGCCGGATTATATCTTGAAGTGGGCCTACCGGGTTACTATCCCCCCATCAGTAGTCCCCAGGATAGCGCGGGTTTCACGGATTCATCCTTGAAGCGCTCGCTATTCCCTGAAAAAGATACGAAACACCCAAGTTCATGGGGACCGAGTTAAATTGCTTCGATAGATGGCTAGGCACAGCTCCATGACGGCCATACGACAACTCGATTCCCCCCCGAATGCCTAACATGCCTTTCCAAATTTGAACCCTAAAATGCCAAGATTCCACTCACGATACCGGTCCCTGATATCTCGGAGTAGGTTACACTTCCTCCGCCAACGGAACATTTTATTCCATTCCGGGCGCATGCACCACCGAATCCGCACGGATAGTTACTGTCCCGTAGCTTCCGATTTTCCAGTCGCGGGGGTGAGCTCACCACCTCCCTTATAAATACCAATCGAAGGTAACCCTAGGCCTTTCACCTCACCTCATCATACCCTTTCTCCTCGCTCCCTCGCAATTTCCGCCGCCGGAGCTCGCGCACACTACAACAGATGAGACCACTGCCGGCCGCGCTCGACCTCGAGCTATCCCGCGCCGCCATCACGCATTGTCGTCGCATCTTCGTTTCCCTCATTGAGGGCCGTGGAACAATACTCAAGCCGCACCTCACATCACCCTCATTTCGGACATCAACCTCTTCGGTAAGCCTCTCTCAATCATCCAATTGAACCTCGCAATTTCTTCAATTTGACTTGGATCGGATCTGGATCAACCCGTAAATTACCTTTCCAGTATCGCCAAATCAAGCCGCTTCGGTAGTCCTCAGCTCCTTTAAGCACCTGATGCGCAGTCGCAGTTCATCCCCGCACCTTTATCGACCATCAAACTTTATATAAGATCGCTCACAAGCCTTTTGATCGAGATCCGTTCCACCTTGTTTTTTCCGCTTGTCTCATTAACATCCGGAAAATCCTCTTTTTCCAGCTATTTCCTTCGCAATAAAGGTATGGGCAACCATCCATGTTCGCCCAACCCACCTCAATACGTAAGTAATTAACAATTTACTCAACCTCATCTGACACCCGGAAAATCCTCCACATTTAACATCGTAGCGCGTTATCCGGGTATTATTTTAGCCTTCGCATTGTCTTGATATTTCCAGACTCGGACAATCTGATACTCCGAATCTTACTCCATACATCTCTTGTCCCTTGCAGGTCAACTCCATGGCTCCGAAAAGACAGGGAAGGCACCCGGCTCCGACCAAGACCCCTCAAACCACTTCTGCCAACTGGGGTCGGTCTTCAACGACGAAGGCCAAGCTGGAAGGAATGGCCGAATTAGGAATCCTTCCCTCTCAAAAGGAGATACATTGGAGGGCTCCTGACGATGAGACCCGTCCTACTCCTGCCGGGAATGAGGTAATCTGTTTCACCGAGCACGTGACCCGGGGATTTCGTCCTCCGGGTCACCCTTTCTTCCGGGAAATCTTAAGCCACTACGGCTTCCGGGTGTTCGACATAGGGCCTAACTCTATGCTGAATATTACCCATTTCATAGTCTTGTCCGAGTCTTACTTATGCATTCCACCGAGCCTGGATCTTTTTATTGAGTTATTCCAATGCGAGCCGTGCCGCGAGAGCGATGACGGAACTCTTCTTACTTGTGGCGGGGTATCTATCCAGCGCCGCAAGCACTCACTAATGCCAACTCTTAACTTGAACTCCCACGTCAAAAACTGGCAACTATCTTTCTTCTATTGCCATGACACTTCTCCGGATGGTGAGAGGAAATTGCCGGGTTACTCGGAGAGCCTCCTTGAACCCTCCGAGTCTTTTAGCGCTTTTGCACCTGAGCCTGACAGGGAAGCAATTCAGCCCTTTTTGGCCAAACTAGCAGCCCTCTCAGCCCATGGCCTTCTTGGGCTTAATCTAATAAAGACTTGGGTAGATTTCCGGGTTCAGCCCAACTCCATTCGTCCGAAGTTGCTACACGAATACTCGGGTCACATCACGGACTCCCTCCGCTATTCCACCAAGAACTTCCCTGCTGGTAACACTAACAAGACCATCAAAGGCTTCCTGGTGGAGAGGCTAGATGTTATAAAGAACGCTACCGGGCTACCCCCGTTTACTCGGGAGAATCCCGCTCCAGCGGTAAGACCTGACCCCCTTTTTCTTGTTTCAGCACTTTTATCCGCTATAGTCTCTAACCACTACTTGCATTTACTTGTTCACAGGCTGACGATCCCTTCTGGAAGGTCGAGAACTCTCCTCCCTCCCAAGACCCCGAAGGGGAAAACGAGTCCATTGATGACGACGAGGGTACTCTTTCATAACCTTTATACCTGCCTTTCATCTGTGCCACCTTTCTTACCACTCGTCCTTTCTTATCTGATACTTACTCGGCTTTCAGGGTCAGAGGACGAAGAGGAGGAAAAAGAAAATGACCCGGAAGCCACCGAGTCTGACCAAGAACCCCCAGTTGGAAACAAAAGGAAAGCTAGAGGGGTAGTTGAAAAGGTTCCCTTCTCTTCCATGTCTTGTGCGCCTTACTCCTTTGCCACTATGCGTGAACTTAATGTGCGATTATCACATTCACCCTTCTTGAAGGACCCTCTCCCGACTAAACGTAGGGTGACCCGGAGTTCTCCGGGGGATGATCCCCTTAACCCGGGTATCTCCACCTCACCCGCTCACCGAGCCAGCACCCCTCCAGCTCAACCTTCCCAATCTCCTCAACGTCATCCATCTCCTAGTCATCCACTTGCCGGGCAATTTCGCGTACCGCAGCCAGTGCTTTTACCAACGTCATCCGCCTCCAGCTGCGAGCTTCCCCCGGACTATGCTGTGAACACCGGGTAAACTACATTTACTTACATTCTCTCGCACTTGTTATCTTTCTTTTTTCCATACATTCCACTAATCAATGTCTCCTTTTTTCCTTTCAGCGCCACAGTTACGCTGAGTGACCCGGATATTCCTGAAGCAGAAAGGCAGGGAGAGGAGAAGCCGAGTAATAACATGGACATTGAGGTTGAGGACAAGGCCGAGGACGGAAATGAAGAAGACCCTTTTAAGGACCCACCTCCACCAAAAACTGCATCACCCCAGCCCTCTGAGGAGGTGGACGAAGATATCATTTTGGAGACCAAGTCGGGTTCTCCTAACCCGGACACTCAAACGGTCCGGGTTTCGACCCCCAGACCCGGAACAACCCTTCAACAGGAAGGCCAGTCTTCCGGCCCTTCTCGACTTCGCCCTGAAGACATGACCTTTGCTCAAATGCTAGATGCCCTCCATACCTTGAAGGGTGATGAAGAAAACATACTAGACGCCTTAATAACCAAGCACGAGGTAATCCCGAGTAGTACCAATTGTTTCCACACATAGTCCCCAAGTTCCAAGTAAATTACTAAGTAACTTGCTTGGAACTTTGTATAACGTTTCTGGCTAATCCCTCTTCATGCTTCCTTATAGGACTATGTTTCACAGTTGGAGAAGAAGCTGGCCAAGTCCACCAAGCGTATTGAAAAAGAAACGGCCCTTCGTGAAGCTGCGGAGACTGAAGCTCGCAGGTGCCAAAAAATGACGAAAAGGTACAGGAAAAGAGCTCACAAGGCTAAGGATAAACTGACAACACTTTCCGTGCAAATTGCTGACGTTTATCGTACCGCGACTGGTAAGATTTTTAACCTTTTTTATGACCCGGATTCCTTTGATATGAACCACTGTACTTGCTTACTTATTATCTTTGCTCCTTTTGGCCTTTTTAGCAGGCCCAAGTGATGCTGCCCCCGAAGAAGATGACGCTGCTAAGCTAAAAACCATCAAAAATACTCTTCGCCAACTTTGCAGCGGAGTTAGCTGGATACTTGATGAGTTGCGACTGCCGGGTGTCAGGCCAGATAATATGAAGAGATTACTGGAATTCTGCTCCACGATCCCCGAGTGGATTTGGCACTGGAAACGGTCCTCCTGCCGATTTGGGGTAACCCGGGGGCTCGCGTTGGCTAAAGCCTACGCTCCCAGGCTAGAGCTGGCCAAACTTATGAGCGGATTTCCAGAGTTCAACTTGGATGGGTCCAAGTTTTTGCCAAAGGACTTCAAGGCTATTCAGAAAGAAGTCCGTCATCCGGCTAGCGTTATCGCTGATAGCTTAGAGATTGATGTGATTCTCCCTGCTTATGATGCTAATGACAAGATTGTCAAGGCGAACCGCCCCCAGCCGTACGATATGCTTGCCCGTTGGAGGGAGGAGGCAATCAAGATAAGGGACGAAACTGCCAAGAAGGCCGATGCCGACTCTGCTCCTGCAACTTCGCAACCCGGGACTGCTACTGATCCGAGTGGCGCCGCCACCACCAGTGGCAACAAGGGCAAGGCCAAGATGGATCCTGCAGCTTGAAGTAATGAATATCGCCTATCATTCCATATGCGTCAGTCGGCAAAGCGTCGTTAAAACAGCTTTATTATTTGTTTAAGCGGAGCGCCTGTGCTCTTTTGATACTTTAGGGTTTTTGCAATATTTTTGTTTAAACTCCCGATGCACTTTGCGCCCCTTTGGGCTTTTGATTAATGTGTCTTTGCACCCGCTTGTTCTTGATATCCACTTACTTTATTCTTGATACCTTGTACCTTTATTTTTTTTTATGCTTTCCTTGGCGAGACCCGACCTCCGGGTTTCGTTGACATCTGGAGAACGGGCTTACACCCGGATCCCTAAGCCCCCGAGACCCGGATGCATGGCTCGTTGGAACTTTATCGGCTGGATAATGCTGTTTCTTCTTCAGAGCTCACAAGTCCCCCAGTCCGGGTTTCCGCGTCCAGGACACGTGATTGTTTCTTTTCAAGGAAACGAATCGCCTGTCGCTAAATGCCCAAGACTTCAGGACAGCTTTTTATGATGTTTGAAGTTATGCTTGATAATCGTTGAGTTTCCGGCTGCTAGCCTTATACTCTGCATAACTTGTGGTTTAGATGACCCTTTCAACTACCTTGTACTATAAGCCGGCTTTCGCGTGGATACCATGTTGTTACATCAATACGAAAACGGGGTCAAGCAAGTCCCGTTTGGGTCTCATGACCGACAGTAATCGTAAGCGAACAAATCATGCCACTTTGTTGCGAGTCACATCGAGCTTAAGTAAGAATAGCCGAGAAATTTGGACTTCTTTGTCCGGTTATAAGATTGTAGCCGCACTCGTTTTTTCGAGTGACCGGCCCCTATAACTCATTGGCATCAAGGCCGGGTCTTTTTTGAGTTTGCAGCTGTGCTTATAGGAGCAACCAGCCCTCAAGACCTGAATATGCACACCGTATAAATGACAATTGCCTCTTTTCCTGATAATCGCCTTTTTATTTGATATGAGAAAATTAGGCCAGCAAGCCGCCTCATTAAAAACCCGTCCAGTCCCCAAGGGTGCCCTGGATAGGAAAAGAGTGCGTCTGAAACCTGCTGTCTGTTACATTGTTTTCTGCTAAGTATAGTACGGACGTAGCTGAGCCACGTTCCATGGTCTATCCCTTTCTTGCATAGGTGCAGTAGTGTGAGCAGTGTCGTTGATTGTGGCCGATTCTTCTCTTGCATCTATCAAGTAATATGACCCATTATGCAGACTCCGGCTTACGATGAAAGGTCCTTCCCATGGTGGCGATAGTTTGTGCTTTCCCTCGTTTGTCTGAACCAAGCGCAGGACCAAGTCTCCCTCCTGGAAGACCCGGCTTTTCACCCGCCGGCTATGATATCTTCGCAAGTCCTGCTGATATATGGCTGACCTTTCCAAGGCTTGCTCCCTTTGTTCTTCTAACATATCCACGGCGTCTTGCCGGGTCTTCTCGTTCTCTACTTCGACATAGGCTGTCACTCTTGGTGAATCATGAATGATGTCGCTTGGTAATACTGCTTCTGCGCCGTAGACCATGAAGAAAGGTGTCATCTGGGTGGATCGGTTAGGTGTAGTATTGATACCCCAGACCACGGAAGGGAGTTCTTCGACCCATGCCCCAGCGGCCCTGATACAAGGAACCCTCAGTCGTGGTTTCAATCCACGAAGTAGCTCTTGGTTCGCCCTCTCCACTTGCCCGTTGGCTTGCGGATGTGCCACTGATGCTACATCAAGCCTGATTCCATTGCTGCCACAAAATTTTTCCATCTCCCCAAGGGACATGTTGGTTCCATTGTCGGTAATTATGCTGTGGGGGTATCCAAACCGGTATATAATTCTTTTCAGGAACTTGACTGCTGTGGCCGCTTCGCAATTGGTGACTGTCATAACCTCCACCCATTTGGTAAACTTATCAACAGCCACTAAAAGGTGCGTCTTCTTGCAAGGTGACATATGGAAGGGGCCAACCATGTCCATACCCCAAACAGCGAATGGCCAAGTTAATGGGATGGTCCGTAACTCCGTAGCCGGCACATGAGTTTGGCGAGCGTACCTTTGACATCCGTCGCACCTTGCCACTATCCGTTCCGCGTCTGCTAGAGCTGTGAGCCAGAAGAACCCATGCCGATAGGCCTTGGCCACAAGGGACCTTGTGGACGCATGATGCCCACAATCACCTTCATGGATCTCCTTAAGGATCTGTCGGCCTTCTTCTGGTGTCACACAGCGCAAAAAGACTCCTGCCGCACTTCTCTTGTACAACTCCCCATTGATAATAGCATATCCTTTTGCCCGCCTCAGGATTTGTCTTGCTAGTACCTCCTGCTCTGGTAGTTCGCCCCGCGATAAGTAGGCCAGATATGGCTCTGTCCACTCGGGAACGTCACGTATTGTAGCCACGAGTTCCACATCCGGGTCTCGATTTGCTAGTTCTTCTTCAGACTCGGATTTAACTGACGGTCGCCATAGCTCGTCCAGGAAAACATTAGGTGGAACCGGCTCCCTGCGCGAGCCGAGTCTGGCGAGTGCGTCTGCTGCCTCGTTTTTTCTTCTGTCTATGTGCTCCACTTCATACCCGGAAAAACACCCGGCAACCCTATCAACCTCCCTGCGGTACGCTGCCATAGTGGCGTCCTTTCTATCCCAGGTTCCTGATACCTGCTGCACCACGAGATCCGAATCTCCAAAGCATCGTATCCTTTTAATGTTCATCTCCTTGGCTACCTTTAAGCCATGCAACAGAGCCTCATACTCGGCCACGTTGTTTGAACAATCGAAGTGAATCTGCAGCACGTAACTTAGTTTATCCCCCTTTGGTGATGTCAGCACCACTCCAGCTCCTGACCCTTCGTACTGCTTTGATCCATCGAAGTGCATGGTCCATGACTCGGAACTTGGAACTGTGGTAACCATTCCAGTGTGCGTCCAGTCGTTAACGAAATCAACCAAGGCCTGGGACTTGATTGCCGATCTGGGCTCGTAGCTGATATGATAATCTCCCATCTCTATTGCCCATTTGGCTATTCTTCCCGTTGCATCCGAGTTTCTGATGATATCCGACATTGGTATTGAACTAACCACTGTTATGGGATGTTCTTGGAAATATGGCTTCAACTTCCGGCTGGCCATAAAGACCCCAAACACCAATTTTTGCCAATGTGGGTAACGCTGCTTCGCTTCCGATAACACCTCGCTGACATAATAAACCGGCCTCTGGACCGGGTAACCTTTCCCATCCTCTTTGCGTTCCACGACAACTACTGCGCTGACGGCTCGGGGACCGGCTGCCACGTATAATAACATAGGCTCTTTAGGACCCGGCGCCGCTAGTACTGGTGCTTCAGATAACTGCTTCTTTAGTGCTTCAAACGCCTCATCTGCCTCCTGATCCCATACGAACTTATCTGATTTCCGCAAAAGCCGGTACAAGGGTATTGCCTTTTCTCCAAGCCTGGATACGAACCGGCTCAAGCCTGCTACGCAGCCCGTGAGCTTTTGAACGTGCTTCAAATTTTCCGGTTTCTTCAAACTCTGGATGGCCTTGATTTTATCCGGGTTTGCCTCGATTCCTCTCTCGGAGACTATAAAGCCGAGTAACTTCCCGGCCGGAACTCCGAATACACACTTCGTTGGGTTAAGCTTCATCTGATACCTTCTCAAGTTTTTAAACGTTTCCTTTAAATCATCAATAAATGTCTCTGCCTTCCGGGTCTTAATAACCACATCATCCACATACGCGTGCACGTTGCGCCCAATTTGATCCTCGAAGCACTTCTGAATACACCGCTGGTAAGTTGCGCCCGCATTTTTTAATCCAAACGTCATGGTTTTGTAGCAGAAGGCCCCAAAAGGGGTTATGAATGACGTTTTCTCCCAATCCTCCCTCTTGAGTTTAATCTGGTGGTACCCCGAATATGCGTCCAGGAAACACAGCAAGTCGCTTCCGGCTACCGCGTCTATGATTTGGTCTATCCTTGGTAGCGCGAACGGATCCTTTGGGCAATGCTTGTTGAGGCTCGTGAAATCGATGCACATCCTCCATTCATTTGTCTTTTTCATCACTAGAACCGGATTCGCTAACCAGTCCGGGTGAAATACTTCCATGATAAAGCCTGCGGTTAATAGTCGTGCGATTTCCTCACCTATAGCTCTTCTCCTTTCCTCGTTCATTTTTCTCAAACCTTGCTTCACAGGCCTGGCCCTGGGATCCACATGCAAACTGTGCTCTGCCAACTCGGTGGGGATACCCGGCATGTCGCTGGGTGTCCAGGCAAACACATCCGCATTTGAGCGTATGAACTCCACTAGAGCCTTTTCTTGCGCGCTTTCCAAATTGGACCCTATAGTGAACTGCTTGGTGGGGTCTCCTTCCATAAAATCTACTTTCTTGGTGTCTTGAGCCGCCTTAAATTTTACTCTTTCGTCCTCAGAATCTGGTCTTCTCAATGCTGTGCCATCATCCGGATCCACCTGAGACCGGTAATATTTAAGTTCTTCCTTTCTGCAGGTTTGTTCAGCCATTACCGAATCTCCCTCATCGCATTCTGCTGCTATATCCCGGTTTCCATGGATAGTGATGGTCTGCTTGGGGCCTGGAATCTTTAACTGCAAATATACATAGCACGGCCTAGCCATGAACTTAGCATAAGCCGGCCTTCCGAACAATGCGTGGTAAGGACTGTGCAACCTGACCACCTCAAACGTGAGCCATTCCACCCGATAGTTATCTACCGACTCTCCGAAGGCTACTTCCAATGTAATTTTTCCTTCGGGGCGCGCCGAATGACCCGGCACGATTCCATGAAAAACCGTCGAACTTTTCTGTAGCTGAGATTCTTTGAGGTTCATGCGCAAGAAGGTTTCCCAATATAGGATGTTGATGCTGCTCCCTCCGTCCATCAATACCTTTCTCAATTCATAACCATTGACCTGTGGCGAGACTACTAATGCCAGGGTTCCGGGGCGCTCTATTCCTTCCGGATGATCCCTCCTGCTCCACGTTACCTCTTGCTCTGCCCATCTCAAGTATCCCGGAGTGGCCGAGGAAACTGAATTCACTGTCTGTTTTAACGCCTTTTTGTCCCTGTTGGAAGTCCCTGTAACATGCACATGATATTGTCCTTTTAAATTGAGCGTACGTACCATACCGATGAAGATACTGATTTGGCCAATCGACACCGTGGATCCGGATTCGAGGTGATCCGACTCCAACTCCCACCCGGAATTGTCCACTATCCTTTTTCCTTCGTCATTGGAGTAGATCTCGCCGACGACAAAGTTCTTCATGTTCTTCCGAGCTTCTCCCGTGATGTAAACACCTTTGGACGCAGGCCCCACGGTGGGCGCCAACTGTCGTGGGATAATCACGGCAGATGTTACCGGGGGTAACTGATCTTGGGGCAAGTCGACACAGGTGTTCAGGAGAGTGTTTAGCTCGAAGGAAGACATGGCGGAAAGCAATCTAAGAACCGGAAAATAACTCGCCGGATCTCAATATGAATTATGCTGGATACTCGATAACAGGTGTTACAACTATGACTTGAATCTCTGGCAAACTAAACCTAGGGGCCGGTTTATAAAGCACCCGTACACCCCTAACTTGCCCTTCAAGGCACACCTTGAGTCCTACTCGAACTCCAAATACAAACCCTAACTTCCCTTACCGCAGCCCACAATCCGGGTTACGAATCTTACAAGCCTTTGGGCCTTCCGGTAATCTCTTTACCCCTAGCCGGATATCGCTCAGCACACCTCGGGCCGGATTATATCTTGAAGTGGGCCTACCGGGTTACTATCCCCCCATCACCGTCTGTACAAGCGACTACAACCGTAGTAGAGACATGATGTAAGAACTTGTATGAATAGACCACCGCGATCAGGTCTGGCCGCTTGCGCATGCAGTGTTCCAGGTTCTGCACGTCGTCACCGGCACCCTCGAGCGACAGCCGGATCTTGTCCTTGCCGAAGAGCGCGGCGGCGCCTCCACGCATCTTGATTGCCGCCTAGTCGCACATCAGCGTCGTAGCCTACCACACCCACTTCAGCGTGAATTCCTGTATCTCCACCAACCAGGAAATCATATAGCCTCGAGAAAATTGCGCACAACACCAAGGTTTGGTGCAATCGTTGCACAGAACACAGAAACAAACAAACTTTTGCAGCCAACCCCATGTTTTGGTCTAAAACGTTGCAGCTAGCCCAAATTGTTGGTTTAGAACCCTAACAACGTATCTGACATGTGGGCCCGTATTTATATACGGTAATAACACAACTATACATAAATTTGTAAAAAAAAAATGAACGGCATAACGGTAGAAAATATAAAGATTATGCAAAAATATTTAAGCATCAATATTACTTCATCTATATCACATAGATGCACATATATATGTCTGACTATGCGATCATCTCCATCACACAGAGCATTAGCTCATTGCACTTGACAAACTCCAAACTTTGTAATGTCTCATTAGAGTTTATAGGTACCAGATTAAGTGTCTCCTAGCACATACTACCTCCGTTCCAAAATATAAGGCGTATATTGTTCCCTTTGACCGAGATTTTGACCAAGATTTACTCATTTAGTATGAAACTTTTATGATATAACTCATAATCATAAGAAAGTACTTTTGACTAGGAATACAATTATATCACTTATATGTCGCATAAATTACAAACCGATAGATTAATTGTTGGTCAAAGGGGCGGTCAAAACAAATGAATACGCCTTATATTATGGACGGGAGGTAGTACAAAATATGGAGCCTTCGGATTATGGAATCATTACATGGCTCACAACATCTCATACAAATTTGAGGACAGAATGCCGCATTGCTCTTGCTCTTGCATTTTCCCTCCGCTCGTTGCGCATCACGACCTGGTGTGAAGTAGCCATACAGCCTAGAGTTTGGGGAGCTGGCGCTCCAGATCGAAATTTCGGCCCGCCGGCCCTCCACCGCCACCGCGTTCATCGCTGGCGCCGGCGCGTCCGCCGCCGGGTGCTCTGTCCGCTGACCTTCCGCCCGCTCGAGTTGTGGAGAAAAAAGTTGAGTCTTTTCCTCCGTTTCAATCGCTACTCGGTAGGAGTACTAGTCGCTGGCTGGTTGCCTTCTCTAATTCTTTTTTTTCAGGTGCCTGTATAGGTGTTTTGTATGGGTAGGCTACTATGTCTGGTGCGTATATTTTGGGTAGAAAATACGGTACAGATTTACGGGCCCACGTGTCTGGTATGTTGTTAAGGCTCTAAACCAAGAATTTGGGCTAGGTGCAACGTTTTAGACCAAAACGTGGGGCTAGCTGCAAAAGTTGGTTTGTTTATGTGTTCTGTGCAACTATTGCACAAAACCTTGGTGTTATGTGTCATTTTCTCACCCTCGTTTATATCGAATTTGTTTGATTGTATAGCCTTCAATCTTAAGGGCTATCAACGGAATGTAATTTTGCTCCGACTATGGAAAGGAAGGGGATGCGTTGTGACCGACATCAGCCATGTGCGATACTGGGCCGGGCCAAGAGTCAAGAGATGGCCTGCACGCGGGTGACCGATCGAGGGGAACGATGGTCGGGGCAGACGATAGACCACGACGTACCAACATATGTTGAACTCCTATTTAATATCTTTACTAATTGAATACCCGTGCGTTGCTACGGCCTATTTTATACTCAATTTTGACACGCACGAAAATATAAATAAACATAAATATTCAAAAAGATAGCCCCATATTATTATAGATATTTAAATGTTACTTATCAAAATTTAGTGTCACTTTTACATTTTTTTTCATACACCTCTTTTCCTTTTTTTTTCAACGCCATCATGTCTTCACCTAGTATCTCCAAAAGCTTTTGTTCAGATGTTTCAGTGTATTATTAGTAATATGGTAAAAATAATAATAGTCATATTAAAAATTAAATATTTGTATTCTAAAAATAATTGGTTGATGCAAAAATTGCAGAAGGCACACAAGTGATCCACGAGCTGCAAACTTTTAGCATAGACAATTCCACAAAGAACGTCCGAGTAGAAATAATAAAATCTTATTGCACAGTTTAATCTCATTTAACGGAAAAAAAAATTGGCGAAGGAAAAAAAAGGTGAAGGGAGACGTAAAAAAATATGAGTGACCCTTTCTTCTGTTCATTGCGTCACACACTCTCCCCAGATCCCCATCGGTAGAGCTCGCAAATCATCACCGCCGCGCTCGCCCGCGCCGGCTGCACCCGCTCTGGTACTCGCGGCTCAGGCTCTCCGGGCTGCTCTTCCACGCCCCAATCCCCGCCCCGAAGTTCCCTTTCTACCCAGCGCGCCGCCCCTGTGCTCGCGGAAGGCGCCGCTTTCCTTCCCCCGCTGGCCGCCCATACTCCACTCCGGCGACCACCGGACGGAGTTCCTGGCCTCCTAGCTGTGCCGCCCATGAAATTCCCGGCGAGCAGGACCGGACTCCCCTCGGGCTGATCACGCGGTGGCAGCAGCCAGTGTCGAGGGCGTGAGGAAGCTCAAGAATAGGCAAGGGGCTGCGAGCACGGCGAGGGAGTGGCCGAGGAGTTGGAGGAGGACAGGCGGGGGCGGGCGGAGGATTTCATCTCCGTGTTGCTGCACCGTCCGAGGGTCGACTCCTTCTCCTCATCGCCCTACGGAAACCGGCGAGGCAGTGCCTCTTGGTTGCAGCTTTGAACGTGCAGACCGAAGAGGATGTCGAAGTCAAATTGGTATTGGATTCTGCCCCTTCCATTTACTTGTGTGCATGCCTTAGGATTTTCTTTTTAGCCGATTTAGGGCAACAGTTTCATATGCCCGCTGAGGTGACAAATTTGTGGAGATACTGTCAGTTTTTCTTAATTGTTTGAGTTAGCGGAGGTTGTTTAGCTGTAGTAGTTGCTCATATGCGGGTGCTTTGGGTCAGCAGGAAAAAGTGAAGATGAAGCACCCGCATCACAGCTTCAATACGAGTCGAAGCACTATGTGAGGAACTGGGGAAGTCAGTCAGTTGTCATTTAGCAAGTCAATGTCATTGTAATAGTATTTTCTGATTACCTGCAATGGCGATGGGAGTTTAGTTTTTGTTGCTTATTGAAGCTGGCATTCTACGCTTGAAGTGGTTTGTGTGAAGGAAGAGTATAATGTGATGGTGATCGATCTTTTTGGATCGAACCTTTAGGACCTGTTCAACAAATGTAGTAGAAATTTCTCATTGGAGAATGTACACATGCTTGCTGATCAGATGGTGAGAACACCGGCCAATTATTGCTCAAGCAATCAATATATTTCAGTACTAATTTGTATTGATTTCTGGTGTGATCACTTCTCTTATTGTGAACTTTTCAGATCAATTGAGTTGAATGTATTCATTCAAATAAATTTCATCATGGTAATATCATTCCTGATAATCTCCTATTGGGCCTTGGTACGAAAGCCAATCAGGTTTGCATTCATATCTTGCTCTTTGCTAATAAATTCGTGTACTCCTGATTTCATCTTGTTTAAAGGCCAAATATTTTCTTGTACGTCCTGCCTTAAGAACACAGAGTACGGTTTAGCGTCGTGATCTTTTAAATGTGTTCTGTTGGTGCGATTGTGCCTATTCTTCGTCTCCGGTGATTAATTAAACTCTACGACAATGGTGACAACCTTTTGTTTGGGCACAACTTGCGTTTTATCATCGTGAATAAGAGAGTCCTAAAGCTGCTACAAGATTCATTTTCGACACCAGACGGCACTAACATAGATAACTATTCAAAATGCAGAAACATTCAAATATGCAGTTTGGACTTATCTTAGCGCAGATTTTCATTAAACAATAATAACTGCTTAAACTGATAGACTTTGACAATGAAGGATACAAAAGATATGTGAACACTTCTTGGTTTTATATTGTTCAGTTATTTCACCAAGTTTGAAAAGAGCCCAAACCTGAAGCAGCATTACCCAAATTCCTAATTGATAACAAAGTTATCTCCAATAGATGGATGTCCTGGTTGGTTGAACGGTTGAAAAACAAAGTGAAGATATTGTTCATGACCTCTTCTCATGCAGTCCCGCTCACTTAAGTTCTTAATCATGTGAATGATTAATAAAACATACTTAGACTCTTTGGTTCATCTTCATACATGATGGTATATCACCTCAAATAAGAATTTTCAAATATCAGTACACATGATAAAATAAAGCATTAAATGCATATGAGATTTATCATTCATGATATGTCTATCAAGCATTACTAAGTGGTAGAAATATAAACAGATATTGCTATATCGGGCAGGGTCCGAATCAAATTGTTATATCAATATATTACTTTGTTCTCTGATAAAAAAATAGATGATATTGCTGAATGCAGCTCCCACTAAAATAATGTAAATGCTCATTTCTTTAAGTACTTCTCAAACAACATCTCTTACTGTTCATCTGAGAAGAATCTCTCTTATTGTACTTATGAAAATAACGTCTCTAACCCACTAAATGAACATGAAACTGGCACGCCTGACCTTCATGTTCAGAGGAGAGAGGATATATTAAAATCGAAAAATAACATGAATCTGGCAGCAGATGTAGCCCCCTTACTGTACTTTTGTTGTCTTCACCATCTATATTCATCATTTACATGATCAAAGACTTTTTTTAGAAACAAAACATGCATGTACACCAGAAAATACAAACTGTATGAATTAGTTACTTCACCTCTTTTTCCAGAGAGATTCAGCACTTGGGTGGATCACTTTGTAATATAACAACAGTGGAAGAATAATCTCAGTATCAATTTGCTAGTTCAATACTTCGGTGACCATACATATGAAGAAATATATGTATCTGGGCCATAAAAGACTGAACTGTACATTTCGTGGCTTCACCCCTTTTTCCAGAGATATTCTCGGCTTGTCTTATAGGATAATGATCCATGTGTATGATCAGCATAAAAAAATGTTAGAACGTTCCTCATTTACAGAGTTCAAGTCGTCAAACTTTTTATGTGTGTTGCTTTAATTTCTATGGAAAACCCCACTTATACACTAAACACATGTAAACAAAAATAAATTAACAGTTAACTTAAGTTTTGCATCAAAAGTAGTAGCAGCTAGAAAATATAATAATGATAATAGAAAAAATATTTTGCATGTTAATTTTTCCCCTCGGGAAACAATTCTGAGCTCCCAAGTCGAAGTAGATGACAGGAAGTGGTAAAGGATTGATAAGTATCGCTCCTTTTAGTGTCTCTGATTTGCTAAAATCAAACATGTTAAATTGTAATTAAGTTGATGATTGTGAGGGTATCATTTTTTTACTGTGTTCATGACATTTTCTAACACATGCTGGTTGGTAAACCTATTCTCCAAAGTCACGGATGACATCTTCTTTATCTATTCCACACCACGTCACCTATTTCTTGTTGTGGATCCTAGACTGGTTGAGTCAAAACATAATATGCATGACACCATCATGATATATTAAAATATATGGTATAACCTTCGATAACCAACTATAGGGCAGACACCACCATAGTACTACCTCCGATCCGAAATTAGTGTTGTGAGCTGTATATGAAACGTACTCACTTAGTACTACTTCCTCCGACACTTTTTTCGGATCGGAGGGAGTAGTCAAAATGCTTTAAACTGGACTACGACATCCTTTGATTAGAAAATACTGGATGTATGCTTATCGTTCCTCATTTCATATTCCAGCGTCTTGAAAAGACATGATAACACAAGGAACATTCAGGTTATGAGAAACGAGTATAAAATACCGGCCCTGGTTGTAGCTGAATCACATTAAATTTCAGGTTTATTAATTAATTCCTTAACAATAGCATCGACCATGTAACAGTTTCAAATGTTATAACCTCCAAAGTCCGAAGTTGTACCTCGTAAATCTTCTTTACTATTGAATTCCACTATTAAGCACGGCTTCAGTTTTCAGTTAGTCATGTACTCTTGGACTTTTGTTCACAAGATATATCCGAGAGACCATCATGTGTAAATAACTCACCTTGGCTATATGGTAATCATGCAGTAGGGCTCGAAGTACGCCGAAGGTAGGAAGACATGGAAACCTGTGTCCTGGAGACAACTGGTGTCGTCGACACGGCGCGACAACTGATGTCTTCGATATGGCGGAGCAACCAGGTCGGGGATGGCGTGGAAAACAAAACTGAGCTAAGGCAGGGCACCGGGACGGCCGAGATTTCCTCGAAACAACGCAGCCACATGAGCGACCAGCGTCGAAAGAGGGGCAGCCGCCGGAACGGGCGAAGACTTTGTTTGACATCCGTGATTGTGTTTGATTGCGATCGATTGTGTTTGATTGTGATATGAGTGATCGCATCGTGGGCAGTTTTTTTTTGTACGCGAGCGAGATATGTTGCCTTATTTGATCGTGGTGATTTGATTTGACTGGAGCGAATAAAGGCATGTGTGTGGTTTTATTATTGGGCTGAGCCAAGTTTATGCGATAGGGTGAGTAGGAAATCGGGGAAAGAAGCCAGCGATGGTCTGGCAGACCATGGGAGAGGACGTACCAACGTACGTTGAACTCCCATTTAATAGTAAAGATTAATATCTTTACTATACTACTAGCAAAATATGCCCGTGCGTTGCAATGGGAGAGTGAAAGAGTACATTAAAGACTACAAACTGACTGAACAAATTTAGACTCCAAGCTTATTTGTTGTATTTTCTAGTCAGTTATAAAGTTTATATTATGCATTCATGAACCTGCAACCATGAGCAACAGAAAATTAAGCTACAATCCTACAGCTTAGTTGGCTCCAAGAATCAATTAGGCATTATACATAGTATACAATGTGTGGATATGTACAGCAAATATAGTGACGCAGAGCATCCATTACATGCTAGTTTTTCAAATATGCTCACATGTCATTAGTGGAAGAAAGAGCCGTGACCCATGGGTTTGCAGTCCTCGGTGAATGAAGCGCGACGTAACCTATCTGAACACGGGTGATATCCTGATTGAACCTTCCCCCCCCCTCCCCACCCCCCGCTACTGTAGCTTTGAGAGTCAACCGCCGCCGAGGTGAGATTCCGGCCATCCCCGCCGCTAGCCGTCGGGCTGGTTGGTGTGGTGATGTGCTAGGAAGTCGTCACGATCTGTACAGAGGTAGATCTAGGTTAGGTGTAGCCAGAGTGCTAGTAGTCGCCGTTATGGCCTTCTCCTTTCCCTCCGGCCAGTTCCTGTGGTGACCCAACACACCACTGCATGTGTAGTGCGCAAGTCGGTGACATAATACTCACAGAAGGACTTATCCGTGAATGTTACATCTATCAGAGTGGTACAACAGAAACACAGCGGGTCCAAGCAAAGCTATAGTATACAAACTTCATTACAAAATCTTGAGAATCTCTTGGATTAATCAAGGAGATCTCATGCAAATGAAACATTAGAAGAAGCAATTCGAAGCTCCAAGCCGGAGAAGAACTCTAGCTCAGAACTAATCCACTACGGCTGATGTCAGCCCTAATCTATGGCTTATAACTACTAAGTCCAAGAATGGACTCTACCGATACCTTGATAGGTTTCCCTCCACCAGCGTTGTTGATGATGATGCTTTACCGACTAAGTAGTAGATCACTCCACCTAGCTCCCTTAGACAGCGATGGCTTCTCGATGACGACTTCAATAGGGCTTCAACTCTAAGCAGGGGGTCAAACGGGAACGAATGAGTAACGAGCGTTACTCAGCAAGTTCATGATATATAGTGGGTAGTTTGATGCACTAACTATAGCTTTAGACTCGAAAGAGTTATAAGCTAATGCAAGGTTTTGTAAAACTTTCTTCAAGAGGTTGCTTTTAATTCTAAAAACTATGCCCGCCAGATCTTCACAGGACTAGAACTTTTATGGAGTTGCCTTTCCTGCGGCGTTCGCAGTTCCTTCCCGGAACAGGGGGTAACATGCCACATCCTTTTACACTCTGCAGAGGTGCGTTACTTTACCCATGGACGACCAAGACCATGTTGCACAACCAGGCTCGAGATCCTGTCCACGCCCACATAGGTGTGGGGCCCGGTTGTTGGTCCAAGCCAAACCGTGCTTCTCCGCACAATGCATGTCCACCCATTTCCGCCAGCAGGTTGAACGCCTGATTCCACCCCTCACGATGGAGATCTACGCGCCCCTGGCAGACACTCATAGACCCCAGAGTCCGTGGGACGTAAGGGCTCCCACCCATGTGCATGTATCTCGCACTACCTACGCGAGACTACAGCGTACGTCTCTGGCAGTCCGTTGACATGCGAACGAGAAAAGTATCACGGCTGACTTACTCCCCCCATAGAAGATCCATGGTCAACGCGAATTTATGGCGCAAGAATCCTGACGGCAGTTGTGATTAATCCTAGGTAATACGTTCCCATGCATATGGAACCTTCCTTTGACCTATTCATCTTACCATGGTTCCATCCGCCCACCATATAGAACACTACCACTCGGGTAGTCATTCAAGTAGTCATATTATTATAAAAATAGGATCATGCATTCTTTTTAGAATAGGTGGTAATACGATAGGGTTTTTGCAAATAGTTTGTTATGAAATACTGCAAAGGATATGAGCAAGTGATGAACTTGCCTGAGATTGAAATAACCATAATAATCCATGTCTTCGGGGTCAAGGGTCACGTAGAACATCCTGACGTCTGAAAGATAGCAAAGTAGTCCCGGTAAGGACTACAGAAAACACTGGCAAGATTATATATGCATAGTAATGAGATGCATCGTGAAATACCCTGGAAAATACCCCAGCTTACAAGTGTAAGCTACGTTTGATACGATAATTTAATCACACATGTTTTAGATGAATTGTTTCATTACTTGTGGTGATGTGGTTATTACTTCTTTTAGACTTATATGTGTTTCACTTTTACTTAGCAAATAATTGTTATCTTGTTTAGGTAAAAGTGTTTATTACATGATTAGATAACAAAACAACAACACATGGAAAATAATTGTTGAATAGATAACAGACACAATTTTATTTTATGTTCGAAAGTGTAGAGCTAATGACAATGAGTTTAGTTGAAAACGATGAGCTAATAAGACTACTCTATCATCACACAACTTGTTAATGACTAGTGATGATAGGTTTAGTAGGTGCGAAAACATGGGGTTTTATTAATAAGGAAAATAATGTTTGACGTAGTTGTTTATGGTTATAATGGAATATTACAGAATTCCATTATACCCTTTAAAACAATTCTATAAGTTGAAGGAAATGTTTCATGTTTAACCTATTTTAATTGGAAATTCTTTTCTCTTTAATTTGATATATCATGCAATGTTTCTCAAAAGATTTGCACAAACTATTAATTTATTGATTTTAAATGAATTAAATGACAGGAAAATATTGAACACATGAAAACTTAGTCAAATGGCTTTGAAAACATCATAAATGAGTTGCATGAGTCATTTGGAACATTTTGGTATACAACTTGTATTTTTATGATTTTATGAATTATTTATTATTTTTCAGGGTTAATGATTTTTTATTATTATTACTATTATTTCTTTTCTTTATTTAACTAATTAAATACTTATTGGTTTCTCTGAAAACATAGACTATGGAATGTTTTGAAATGATTAAATATTGAATTAAGTTTTGAGAAGATATAATTTTATTTGGTTGGTTATTCTAAATCAAGTTTTTATTATGAAATTATTATTTTAACATTATACTTTTAAGACTATTAGTTTTATTGGATTATTTTTCTTAGTTTTTAATATACAACTATTTTACTAAATTAAGAAGTAGTTATATTGCAAAGGTTTGAAATTTGTAGAATTTTATTTATTGTTTTCTAATATTTTTATAATTCTTTTATTTAAGAATTTGGTCAAATGACCGTATTGCCCCTAGGGCTGACAGGTGGGTCAACCTGGTTAGGGTTGAACCCAACCCACTCGCCTGGCCCGGCCAGACGCACCCCGCACCCGCACGCTCCTCTCCTCTCACTTCCTCCTCGCCCTCGGGCGATTCTCAGACGACCGGAATCGCCACCGCCTCCGGCGAATTACCCCGGCCCACTCCGGCCACCCCCGCCGCCGTGGATGGACGCAAAAGATGGGCCAGCTCGCCTACTACCACCTCCTCCTCCTCGATCTGTTCTCTGCTCGATGTGCCTCTCATGCGCTTGCAAACCCTAACCCTAGGGTTCGAGTGCTGGATGCTCTGCTCCCCTCTCCAGTGCGTGCCTGCTCCTCGAGGTGATTCAGGGCGCCCTCGTACTGCCCTGGTGTTGCTACTGCTTCCCCGTGGTCGTGGATGGTCGCGGTGACGAGGCGCCGCCGGGACGGCCTCCTGGAGTGCAACCGCGGTGCCACGCCGCCCGCTCTGCGCTTCACCAACTGGATGTGGTCACCACGATGGTGACCACCAGTGAGTTCCCTTTCTCCTCCTCCACTCTCTCTGTCTCCTCCCCTACTCTCTCTGTCTCCTCCCTCGATTGCTCTGGAACCTGGCCTTCGTGCCAGTGTTCATGCCATGATTCCATGAGATACCTTAGTGAGATTGGTGCTGGATTGCTTAGGTTTGGGAAATTTTCCCATTGGACTATTTGGAACATATTGTTGTGGAGGAATTTTTCCATCCCTGTGATGGAAACAAAAGTAATTTTTGGTTGGATGATTTCCCTTAGGTATTTGTTTGGGATATTGGTATGCTATGGAGAGTATCCTAGGGATCTTTCCCTATTCTAGAGCTGTGGAATCATTTGGGAATTTATCCCTGTGCCTATGCTATGGAAAATTCCACTAGGGTTCATTCCCTGTCTCTTTACCCTGTGGATTGATCGCCGTTGCACAGAGCACACCATGATGTGTTGCTCCAATAATTTCTATGGGTGTATTTAATTTTGATAGGTGTTACTCTGAATTTCAGGTTCAGAGAATATGCCATCATCACATAGTTTCATTTTACTGATTACATCCTTTTGTGAAGTTGTGTTGAGGTACTGCTCCAATGGACTAGTGCCCATCAACTATTTACTAAAGGCTTGAGCTTAGAAGAATTTTCTTGGTCCATGATTTGTGCTCCTGGTAGTCATTTATACTGCTAAGATCCTGGTACTATTGGTCTTAGAACCCCAAGGCAACTTATCTGATAAGAACAGTTGCTTCTATCCTTGATGATGCCCTGAGCCAGTGATGCAAAGTCTGAGGCCATGATCTATGTAAGAACATTTACTTGTGAATTAATCATGGTCTGTTAATTTGCTTTCTCCTAATTTTTGTGCCCATGCACTTGCATGTCTGGCAAGTTATCTCCCTGTGATGCCCCCTTTTGGAAGTGCCCAGGTTTGATTCCTGCCAAGAGTGGTTTGTGCTTGTTGGTATCAATTTAGGAACTGCTACATTGGCCCTTTTTTGGCTTTAAAACTGACAAGAACAGATCTATGCTTGTTTTAATTGTCCCAAAGCCAGTGATGTTGTTCTGAGGCAATCTTGTAGATAGGAACAGCTACTATGCTACCTTTTAATTCCCTGTGATGTGATTAGCATAGCAACACTATGCTAGACTGAGGGAAATAAATCCCAACCCCTCTCTGTGCATAGCTTAGCAATTTCTTGCTGAGTTGTGTGTAGAGATCAACCTGTTATGTGTTGATGCTGGGATGGTGTGTTGATCTTGTGGATCTACTGCTGGGTGGTGTTGCTGGCTTGTTGGCCTTCCCCCTGCAGTTCCTGCTCCCTTGATCCTCTGGCTCCAGGCTTGGCCTTGCTTTGCCTTGCTCCTGGTATGCTTCCCCAGCTTGTGGCTTGGCCTTGTGTTTATCTTGCTGGATCAGTGATTTTACTAGATCCAGGTATTGGGAGTTAACTTGTGGAGATTGATGTGTGGTATTGTGGTTTCCTGATGGTGGTGTTCTTGTGGTATGAACTTGAGCTGTGTACAGGGGAAAGTGAGATTGGTCTCCTCTCTCTTGCGGCTGATGGGGTATTTATACAGTAACAGTGGGCTTGACAGCACCAAAGTGTGCTGGTGAGTGTGTTGTTTGCTTGTGTGCTGGCTGAGAAGATATTTTGCCTGAGCTGATGTACTCGGTTGGGCTTGGTATTATCCTGGTATGGGTTTATTTTGGGTTGACACTTGTATTACCTGATGACTAGCCAATGAGATTATACCGAGGCTTTTTCTCTGATTTGAACAGATACTAAACTTGTCTAAGCTTAAACCCGATGATGCGATTAGTAGTGCACCTCACTACCTGGCTGAGAGTACTAACCCCCACTAATCTTATCTTTTTTATTTTTTCTTGTTTATTTTGCAGGTACAAAAGATCAATTGGAGACTTATAAGGCTTGCAAGAATTAGTTTAGGAATTTATTTTGTAAATGTCAACTTGTAATAGAACATGTAATTTTTCCATTTGTTGGATTATGTAATAACTTTGTATTATTATTTTATTATCAATAAAGTTTATTCTTTTTCTTTTACAACTTCTCTTAATTAAATTGAATTGAAGAAAGATTTAATTATTGAATGTTTCAAACTTCATTAATAACTAATTGTTCCAATTATCAATTTGAATTCAAATTTCAAATACATACATTCTTTTGTTTCAAATTTCGAATTGAATCCTCAAATCAAACAACACCTAGAGGCCATGTCGAAATTCCACTATCTTCCAATATTGGTCTCTCTCTCTCTATCAGAATATCGATGGAACCTCGATCACTCCAGGGTCTAGTATTTGCGAATAAGTCTCAAGTTGCCACTTCTCGCTTGATGATGTCTTAGAGTCAATTACCAGTTTGTTCCTGTATAATCTAACCTAATGAAACTCTAGTGTTTAATGCCCTCAGAAATAATCTGCTTACAAGATTGATCAGGTCCTGTACTCAAATTATTCTTGTATGACACCGAACACCAGGATTTCACCCCCCTCAGTTGATATCTTCTTATCTTGGCTCCCTCCTGGTTTGCTTCTCTTGTAGCCATGGTCATGCAGGAACGTAGAAAAGAGTTTGGAAAGATCATAGACAGTGATCAGGGTTTAGTATTAGTTTAAGAAGGTTTGTTTCCTCGTTCAGGTTCATCCTTCAGGACTGATAAGATCATCCGGTTATACATGACTAACTTGCAGAAGTAAGATCATCAACTGTGTGATTTGGCTACTCACCCCTCTTCGAGTTCTAGATACCTAGTTGATTTCTCTCAAGTCACTTAAAGACTTGAGGTTAGATTTGTTGAGAGTTAGTGTTGGCCACAACCAATTATGGTTTATGTAACCAGATAATTTGGTTTCTTAAGATACTTCTTATAAAGATCACTCCAATTGTACTCTTGACTAGGTGATCTAGACCTATTTCATCATGTCAAGTGAAACATTGGTCACTTTGGTTTGTTTAAACTTTCGCGCCAAAATTTCCCGTACTTTTAGATGCATGCTTTTTAAATGCACATATTAAATTTAGATCCTTATAACTTCCCAAACACTGGGATGTTACAGTTCCTCGCAGCTCGCAGCGGCGCGAGGGCTCGAGTCTCCATCTTGTGCGGACCATATCCACGGTGGGTTTCGTCTGCAGGAGAGGAGCTTCAAGGCCGATTCAATAAAGCTTCCGCTTGCTTTATCTGCTATTCGGAGGATCTGACGAAGAAGAAGCTCCACCTCCCTCTGCCTCATCGTGGTGACGAGAGGAGGGCGCGTGGAAGTGAAGCTTCCTGGGACTCCGCCGGATGGATCCTGCTGCATCGACGAGAAAATCAAGCGATGGTGTTGTGCGCCATCGCCATTTTAGGCCAAGAGGGTGGCCGTTCTTCCTCCTCCGCGTCGCCGGAGGTCCTCTGCACCTGTCGTCGGAGCCCGACAGTGCGCTGCCGCCAAGTGGTGCGTCCCCGGCGGCTGCGCGTCTGCCGACGTTACAGGTGCCTCGCCGGAAGGGAGAGTTCGGGTGTTCCAAGGGGCTCTGATCTCGGCGAGCTTCTCGCTTGGAGATCGCCGGCGTCCAGTGGCGGAAACTCCCGAGGACCTGATCGCGTTTTATCATTTTGTCTGAGGGTGTTCTTTGTACTTTCGCAGGCCCTTCCTTCGAAATCTAGGTCTTTTGTGCAAGATTTGAGAAGGGCCTCTGCGCAATTTGTAACTGCCACGTTTCAATGAATCAGCAGCGCTCGGGGTCTCGGCCCCAACCTTTGTACAAAAAAAAAATGAAGCGCGACGTAGAGTAATTTCAAAGGTGGTCTTGTTGCCCATGCCATAGACGCCAAAGGCTGGATGGGTTTTCGCCAATCTGCAATCGCAATGTCTCGCCAGCCAAGTAGATGTGTTTCCTTCGCATGGCGCCGGTTGCACTGGTAGAAAATAGGCCTATAGTCCCGGTTCGCCAGGGCCAGTAGTCCCGGCCGCGCAACCGGGACTAGCTATGCGCGACTAAAGACCCCCCCCCCCTATAGTCGCGCCGCTTACGAACCGGGACTAAAGGCCCGTCCACGTGGGCGCCAGGAGTCCGTCGCGGCGGAGGACCTTTAGTCCCGGTTCTTGTGGCTAACCGGGACTAAAAACCTCTTGCGCAGGTTTAGGGTTTTAGGCCCCCTAAACCTGGTTTCTTTTTAATTTGTTTTGTTTTATTTCTTTTATATTTTAATTTTGATGAAGTTTCAGTACATATATATATATATATATATATATATATATATATATATATATATTACGCTACTATATACATGCATATATGAAATTTCAAACAAGAAGAATTCAATAGGAATATATAATATATATTCAATATCGGGTGACCATATACAACTTCGAACAAGTTTCCATATACACAATTAAGATGGATGACCATACACAACTTCGAACAAGTTTCAATCTCGGAGATGCATATAATAGTCATCGTCGGTGGACGTATGGTGTTCTCCTTTGGAATCGATGACATGCCTAAGGAAAAATCCTGCTATTTCCTCTTGAATTGGTCGGAAGCGAGCTTCTGGAGTAAGCGCCCTCCGTAAGTTATTGAGACTCCTCCGCGTGCTCTCGTCCTTCTTCTTCTCAGAGATTTCTTTCCGTATGTTCTCACAAACATAGTATCCACATAGATTGGTCCCCGCTGGCTGCTTATCCACACCACGAACCACATTTTTAAATTCTAGCTGATGTTTGAATCCACCGACATTTTCATGTGAGAACCGTTTCCAAACTCTACATTGCAAATAAAATAAATGAACAAGGGAGTTATTAGCTACTGCATATTAGGAAATGAACAAAAGAGACCGATCGATATAGACCGGAAATTATTGAAAATAATTATCTTTGCATCATTTTTCTCATGTCGATCCAAAGCTTTGGATCTGAATCCATAGAGTCCATGATAAAAACTGTGGAGCTGTGAAGTTCAATTTTTAGCAGCATCCAGTGGAACCTGCGGACACGTTACATGCACAGTCATGCATAACTTATCGATTAGACATACCATGCATGGAGTAAACAAAAGAGAATGGGAACATGAGAGAAACACTCACCCAAAATGGTAAGGAAATAGAATATGACTTTTGAGTTCATGCTTTTTAAGAAAATTGTACAAGTCTTTCTCCACGTCTTTGGGGGTGACGTTCTAACATAGTTCCATTAATGATTTGTGGGTCAATGAACCCAACATCATGGATGAGTCTTATTTTGCATTCCCAAATCTTCAATCTGCATAATAGCGTACGCAACAATATAGTTAGGACAATATATATATATATAGTGTAGGCAATGAAGAACGAGATGAGGTAGAAATAAATCACTTACAGAACGTAGCAACTCAGGATAGATTTGTCGAGCTCGCGCAGATTGAACAGCTGGAACAATTCACTCATCTCAACTGCTACAGTGTACTTTTTGGGTGTGATGCTCCTCTGTAACATCCACATACACAAAGTCTCTGTCGGACCATGATATGAATTGTTTGTACCAACGTAGCAGACTTTGCATTAGTGGTGGTAGATTCTTTTCCTGCGTAGGCTCGACGAGAGGCCCTTTCTTCACATATTGTAATGCTACCTCACAAATTGGCGGAGCGTCCAGGCCTAACAAGGCACGAAGAGGCATACCCATCTCGGACGCATTTTTCATGGCAGTAGCTACAGTCAATCCCATTGTTGCCGCAGCTGCTTTGACCTCGGGGTCCTGTTCCGGACCGGCTTTCACTATGAGCGGGGGGGGGGGGGGGGATCGATTGTTTACTCTGCATCCCGAGCTGGTCAACTTGTTTCCCGCTTTTTTTCATTTTTTCTTTCTCCAATGCTTGTGCTTGCCTACGAAGTTCAGCATCATAGTCTTTAGGAAAATTCTTCTCGGCTTGGGACGGTGTCGACAAAAAACCCGTAGCCCACTTGTCTACCTTCGGAGGGTATACTTCCTTGGGCTTAGGCTCCTTTAGCGCCTTCTTATGGGCCTTCCATTTATCATAGTCAGCCTTCGCGGCCAATTTGGTTTCAGCATCACTAAGTTCCCAAGGCCTTGGGGGGATAGGCTTCAGTGATGGCTCCGGTACCCGTGTGGTCTTAGGTACATAAGGCTCCGGGTTAATAGTCCAAGAGCAGGTTTCCTTGCTGTCCACCTGCTTCTGTTTCTTCGCCGGAGGAGGAATGGGGGGCGACGGCTACTTATCCTCCGGAGGAGGAATGGGGGGCGACGCATGCTTATCCTCCGGAGGAGGAATGGGGGGCAACGGCTGCTTATCCTCCGGAGGAGGAATGGGGGGCGACGGCTGCTTAACCGATGTAGGAGGAAGGAGGGGCGACGGCTGCTTACCCGCCGGAGATTGTGGATCGGGGGACGGCGTCGAATGGCGTGAAGGAGGCGTAGGTGAACCAGCACCAGCACCACCACTACCACCACCACCTGCACCATCGGAGGGGGGTGGACTTGTTAGCCTTGGCGTCTCGCCTGGAAACAGTATGTACTTCTTTTTCCATAGAATGAACTGGCGCTTGACATCTCCAAGTCTTCTCTCCCCTTCGGGTGTAGCCATGTCAATCTCCAGGTCCTCAAACGCTTGGACTATGTCTTCCACCGTGACACGAGCATAGCCATATGGAATGGGGTTGTTGTGGTGGAGTGCTCCAGGTGTACAGGGTAAAGCACTGCCGGTAGCTACCTTCGTGGAAATGTTCCCCACGGGATAATGCAGATCACATTCTTTCATCTCCTTTACATCATCCACGGGGTAGTGAGGCTCCGGTGCACGACTCTCGATCATCGGTGCATTAGCACCTGCAGGCGGGGCCTCCGTGGAAGCCACGCTGCTTCTCCGCTGATGCTGGCTTCCGAGATCCGCTGCATGTTCTTCGTGCGGCCCTGCAGCCGCCGTTGTTTCTTTCGCAAGTATTCCCGCCACGGTCTGCTTCAACTGATCAACTTCCGTTGCAAGCTTCGACAGTTGATCTGCAGCCCGGTCCGTATTTCTCTTACGGCTTCTGTAACAGTACGGGTCACCCTCCTGGGAAAACCCTACTTTCCACGGCAATCTGCCTTTGCCTCGTATATGTCCTCCGTGTTCAGGATTCCCGAGGGCATGGGTCAGTGCGTGTCTCTCTCTGTTCAACGTGAGCAAGCCCTGTTGCGCTTTGGCCATTGCGTCAATAAGGTGTTGGGTGGGAGCAAACGTTTTCTGCCGATGAACACATGCCCATGTCTCCGGGTCTAGCGATCCCCCATGCCCGTACCACCACATTTTGGCTCTTTCGTCCCATCCCTCTGTACCTAGACGGATTCCTCGCGCCGTCAGGCCGTCCTCCATCGCCTGCCACTTAGGCGCCGAAACGCGGTATCCTCCTGGCCCCATAATATGATGGTACTGTTTCTTATCCGCATTAGCCTTATTTTTTTTCGACATTTCCTTGAAATGCTCCGATTTCTTCTGCGTCACAAATTCTGGCCAATCAGCTCTCAGTTTCTCATATTGTCCAGTGAAAATCGGAGTCTTGCCCTTGTTGACATATTCACGGTACAATTTTTTCTTGAAGTTCCGGAATGCTTCGGCCATCTTCTGAAGAGCGAACTCTTTGACTAGCCTCCTCCTCTGACGTCCACCCGGAACGTCGTTACCGAATTCATCGTTTTTGTTGTATTCCGGAGGTAGAATGAAATGTACCATAAGCTTTCTCCACAGATCCCTTTTCGTTCTTTTGTCGACATAACTGAAACCAAGACGTGCTTTCTTTGGCTCCTTCCATTCCTGGACGGTGATCGGGACGTTGTCTCTAAGAATGACTCCGCATTGGTTGATAAACTTTGTGGTGTGGTGCAGGGGCTTGCCGGTTTCACCGACTAATTCGATGGTATATGTTTCTCCTTCTTTCATCGCCCTGGATTTGCCACGCTTTGTCGTACTATATCCGGCCGAGGGCTAAAATAAGAAAGAGAGTCGCGCGCGTTAGTGCATATGTATTCACATTTCAGTAAGTTTGTATCACGAGAGGCTCAATGTATATATATATATATACCTCGCCGGAGGTGGTTGTTCTTTGCAATTGGAGATCGTCGTTTGTCGACGGTTGACCTCTGTCATCAATGTCCATTCCTTCACCTCCTTGATCATCGACAATGTCCGTTCCTTCACCTGCTTGATCATCAACAATGTCCGTTCCTTCACGTTCTTGATCATCAAGGTTCAGATAAGAAGAGACTACATCATGTTCTTCGGCTATCATTTCTAATATAAAACCTTCATCCTCCTGTTCCGTAAGCGGCAAGTCTCTATTGTCCGCCATATGTCACTCCTGCAGACATGCATGTAGTAAAAATTAATTAAGTATATAGGAGACTTAGCAAATATTGTCGTAGAAGGAGGGAAAACAGATTGCTAGGGTTTTGGGTGGAAGAACGATGACCACCGGAGGGGGAAAACCATACTTTAGAGGTGTGTCCAAGATTAGTTTCTCAAATGACTTGGAGAACCCCATAGCTAGGTTGCATTTGCTTTCCTGGTCATTTTGGTATATTACACTTAATATTCTGAATTTATTGAATTAAAACTTATTTTCATTATTTTAATGAATTTAATTCAAATTCAAATATGGTCTTATTTTGAACTTTGTCAAACATGATTGAAAATGATATAAACAGATAGCTTACATTTTTCTGAACATTTTGAATATTTTTCCATAATTTTTGGAATTATAAATTAAAAGTTATTTAATTTAGAAGATTAATTATGTTCTGTAATTCCATATAAAGTGGGCCCCACGTGTCACGATGACGTCATCAAAAAAAATCTCGCCAACACGTGGCCAGGTGACGTCATCATGACGTCACCCCTGGCGTCACACGGTGGCCGGCGGTTGCAGTTTAGGCTCTCGGGTCTCCGGCGATTCCGGCCACGGGGGAGGGAACGGAGATGGGGAGGAGGCCACGGCCACTGTGGTGCTCGCCACGGGGGATGGGACGGAGATGGGGACGAGGCCACGGCCACTGTGGTCTCGCCGGCGGCGAATCTGGCCGCGGGAGAGAGCGAGAGGGCGGCGCGTTCGCAGTTCGTGGTCGCCGTTCAAGGGCGGCGCTTTCGTGCGCGGTTCGTGGTCGCCGTTCGATGGCGTTGGTTCGAGGGCGGCGCGAGGCCCGCGGGGAACCTACCGGAGAGACGGCGACGGGGCGGGGGCGGAGCAGGGTGGAGGCGGTGGAGAGAAGGGCGCGGCGACGGCGACGGTGGCGGCGCGGTTTTCTGCGCGGGCGACGGCGACGACGACGGGGCAGAAGACGAGCGGGCGCCGGCGCGAGGGAAGACGAGGGTTTGGGACTTAGAAAATTTTGGGGCAGGAAGACATCGCGCATATATAGGTCCAGCCTTTAGTCCCGGTTGGTGACAGCAAACGGGACTAAAGGTCCCCCGGGGTACCCTCCGCGGGCCTTTAGTCCCGGTTGGTGTCACGAACCGGGACTAAAGGTGCAATTTTTTGCGGCGTTTTCGTTCCCGCGCAGAACGAGCCTTTAGTCCCGGTTCGTGACACAAACCGCGACTAAAGGTGGTTATTCAAATACTTTTCCTTTTCCCAAACTTAAAAGTACAAATAATATATCAGAAAATTCAGAAAAATAAAACTAATTCTTTTTCCAATCTTAAAAGTACAAATAATATATCAGAAAATTCAGAAAAATAAAACTAGTTCTTCTTAAAATCTTAAAAATACAAATAATATATCAGAAAATTTAGAAAAATAAAACTAATTCTTTTTAAAATCTTAAAAATACAAATAATATATCAGAAAATTCAGAAAAATAAAACTATTTTTTTTAAATCTTAAAAATACAAATAATATATCAGAAAATTCAGAAAAATAAAACTAATTCTTTTTAAAATCTTAAAAATACAAATAATATATCAGAAAATTCAGAAAAATAAAACCCCTTTAGTCTCGGCATGTTTTACCAACCGAGACGAAATGGTTATGGTTTTGTTCCATCCAATCATAAAGATTCACACACATCTTGAATATATATATATATATAGATAAAAAAGGCAGTACATAATGGCTAGAGTGGATCTAAACCTAAACAGAGAGCATAGATGCATGATCTGATATCTGCTAGTCATACTCCTGCCTAGGCCTATAGTACATGTACTCGTAGTCGTAGTCGCCGTCGTCGTCGTCACTATCGTCTGACGGTGCTCTGCACTCCCTCGGAGGATCACGACTCCAGGACTGGGCCTGAGGGTAGCGCAGGCGGGGGATATCGCCGGCCCTGATGTAGTCCATGACGCTCTGTAGAGTCCGGCCGGACCACCATAGCCGACGACAGCACCACCGGATTCCGCGGCGTCCGAGCACGGCAGAACGGAATGTTCAACGCAGATATCCGCTGGGGGGACGACCGCATCCCCCTCGGCTTCTTTGCGACGGCGGCGGAGGCCGCCCGCGCCTGGGACGCGGCGGCCTGGCGCCTCAACCGCCCGCGGTCGCTGATGAACTTCAACGACTGCCACACCGTCTGGGAAGCGGAGGCTAGGGCGCCGAAGCCGCAGATCATCACTGCCGCCGACCACCTCCACCTCCGCCACCGCGCGTTTCAGGGCCTAGTCGATGCCAGGGAAGACCGCGTCGTCCGCGAGTATTACCGGAACAACCCGGGGGTGGGGGCCTATCTCGGACATACCATCATGCACCTCCGACGATCCGAGGTGGGGACCTATCTCGGACATACCATCATGCACCTCCGACAACGACGAGGAGGTCACCGACGAGTTCGACGACGATGATGACCCGGAGGAGGTCACCGACGAGTTCCCCGACGACGACGACGAGGAGTAGTGTTCGTCTGTTCTCTCTTTTTAATAAAAGAATTTGTATTCCGGCGACACTGTGGCGCGCTAGCACGTCTGTTTTCTGTTTTTAATAAAAGTTATGAAATCAGATATTTTATCTCACAAGGTTTTCAGACATTTAAGTAACCTTCTGTTTTCCATGTTTTCCACTCGTTTTCTCAAATATTTTGCAAAGGAGTTAGTATTAAACACATCAGAGATAATATAATTCACATGATCCATTCAAAAAAGTTTGGTACAATGAATTATTACACATCAATTCTTCCGTTGTGTCCCCGCTTTCTTACGATTTGGCCGTATCCATGGAGCATCCTCATCATTTAACTTAATGCTTGGGTCAGTGTTGACTTTGAAGGGCGGAATTTCACCAAACATATTATAATCTTCTGACATGTCTGTCTTGTCCTCCACTCCCACGATGTTTCTTTTCCCTGAAAGAACAATGTGGCGCTTTGGATCATCGAATGATGTACTGATCGTTTTCTTATCTTTCCGTTTCCTCGGTTTGCTACTCATGTCCTTCAAATAGAAAACCTGAGCGACATCTTTGGCTAGGACGAATGGTTCGTCAAGGTAACCAAGATTGTCGAAATCCACCATTGTCATTCTGTATTTCTCGTCCACCTTTACCCCACCTCCTGTTAGCTTGAACCATTTGCACCGGAACAAAGGGACCTTAAAGGAGGGTCCATAGTCAAGTTCCCATATCTCCTCTATGTAACCATAATATGTGACCTTTTTCCCAATCTCGGTTGCTGCATCAAAGCGGACACCACTGTTTTGGTTGGTGCTCTTTTTATCTTGGGAGATCGTGTAAAATGTATTCCCATTAATCTCATACCCTTGGAAAGTCGTTATAGTCAAAGATGGTGTCTTGGCCAACATGTACAGCTGATCTCCAACATCATTGTCATTCATTAAATGTTTTCGCAACCAACTGCCGAAAGTCTCCATGTGGGCCTTTCTAATCCATGATTCAGGCTTCCCCGGGTTGTTCGAGCGTAAAATATTCTTGTGTTGCTCGAAGTACGGAGCCACCAAGCTTGAATTTTGCAGAACTGTGTGGTGTGCTTCAGTCATAGAATGACCGTCCATACATATCGTTGTTTTCCTTCCGATCGTGCCTTTTCCACTTAGTCTCCCCTCGTGTCGCGATTGAGGAATACCAATCGGCTTAAGGTCAGGAACATAGTCAATACAGAACTCAATTACCTCCTCATTTCCATAGCCCTTTACGATGCTTCCTTCTGGCCTAGCACGGTTACGAACATATTTCTTTAATACTCCCATAAACCTCTCAAAGGGGAACATATTGTGTAGAAATACAGGACCGAGAATGGAAATCTCTTCGACTAGGTGGACTAGGAGGTGTGTCATAATATTGAAGAAGGATGGTGGAAACACCAACTCGAAGTTGACAAGACATTGGACCACATCGTTCTGTAACCGTGGTAGATCTTCTGGACTGATTACCTTCTGAGAGATTGCATTGAGGAATGCACATAGCTTCACAATGGCTACTCGAACATTTTCCGGTAGGAGCCCCCTCAAAGCAATCGGAAGCAATTGCGTCATAATCACGTGGCAGTCGTGAGACTTCAGGTTTTGGAACTTTTTGTCCGCCATGTTTATTATTCCCTTTATATTCGACGAGAAGCCAGACGGGACCTTCATACCGCTCAGGCATTCAAAAAAATGACCTTCTCTTCTTTGGTAAGAAAGTAGCTGGCACGACCTTGAAACCATTCCGGATGCCGGTCATCTGGGTCTTTCAAAAGTTGCTGGTCCTTCCGTTCTTCCTTTGTACCATTTGTCTTCCCATACACACCCAAGAAGCTTAGCAGGTTCACGCAAATATTCTTCGTAACATGCATCACGTCGATTGCAGAGCGGACATCTAGGACTTTCCAATACTGTAGCTCCCAAAATATCGATTTCTTTTTCCACATGGGTACGTGCCCGTCAACTCCCAGCGGAACTGATTGTCCGCCAGGACCCTTTCCAAAGATGACTTTCAAATCCTTGACCATATCAAATATCTCAGCTCCAGTACGTTCCGCAGGCTTCGGCCGGTGATCTGCTTTGCCGTTGAAATGCTTGCCTTTCTTTCTTACGTTATGATTTCAGGGAAGAAATCGACGATGACCCAGGTACACGTTCTTCCTACAATTATCCAAAAATACACTTTCAGTCTCATGTAAGCAATGCGTGCATGCTTTGTATCCCTTATTTGACTGTCCCGAAAGGTTACTGAGAGCAGGCCAATCGTTGATGGTTACAAAAAGCATAGCTCGTAGGTCAAATTCCTCTTCTTTGTGCTCATCCCACACAGGTACACCAGGTCTGCCCCACAACTGTAAAAGTTCATCAACTAATGGACTTAGGTGCACATCGATGTCGTTGCCGGGTTGCTTCGGACCTTGGATGAGCACTGGCATCATAATGAACTTCCGCTTCATGCACAACCGAGGAGGAAGGTTGTAGATGCATAGAGTCACGGGCTAGGTGCTATGGCTGGAGCTCTGCTCGCCAAAAGGATTCATGCCATCAGTACTTAGACCAAATCTTATGTTCCTTGCGTCAGCTGCAAAATCTTTGAACTCTCTGTCGATCTTTCTCCATTGCGTTCCATCAGCGGGGTGTCTCAACTCCCCGTCGGACTTACGGTCCTCTTTGTGCCATCGCAACAACTTGGCATGCTCTTTGTCCATGAACAGGCGTTTCAACCGAGGTATTATAGGAGCATACCACATCACCTTGGCGGGAACCCTCTTCCTGGGTTTCTCGCCCTCAACATCGTCACCAGGGTCATCGCCTCTGATCTTATAACGCAATGCAGTGCATACAGGGCATTCATTCAAATTCTCGTATGCACCGCGGTAGAGGATGCAGTCGTTAATGCATGCATGTATCTTCAGAACCTCTAAACCTAGAGGGCAGACAACCTTCTTTGCTTCGTACGTACTGGCGGGCAACTCGTTATTCTTCGGAAACATATTCTTCAACATTTTCAGCAAATTTTCAAATGATGAGTCAGCTACACCTTCCCGTGCCTTCCATTTCAGCAAATCCAGTGTGCAGCCCAACTTTTTCAGACTATTGTCGCATCCTGGGTACAGCGACTTCGTGTGATCCTCTAACATGCGATCCAAATTCTCCCTCTCCTTGTCAGTTTCGCAGCGTCTCCGTGCATCAGCAATGGTCCGACCAAGATCATCAGCGGGCTCATCATGTGCCTCTTCTTCACCTTCACCAAACCCTTCCCCACCTTCAGCATCATCCTCCATGAAAGTATCACCGAAAGCGTCATGATAGTTGAAATCGATATCATCCTCTTCTTCATCTTCTTCCATTCTAACCCCTTTTTCTCCATGCTTGGTCCAACAATTATAGCTTGGCATGAAACCGTGCCGAAGCAGGTGCATGTGAACGACTTTTGAGGAGGAGTGACCCTTCTCATTCTTACATTCAGCACATGGACAGATAATAAAACCTCGCTGCTTGTTCGCATTTGCCACTACGAGGAAATCTTTCAAACCCGTAGTGAACTCGCCGGAGAGTCGGTTACCGTACATCCATTGCCGATTCATCTGCATTATTATTATATAAAGTATATAATTAACCATCATGCATTTGTTAAACTAACTAGCTGGAAATAATACAAATCATGAAAGGTTCAAGTTGCTAACCGCGATCGCGGAGGTAAAATAAATGGAAACCCTCAAGTGCGGCTCGGACACTTCATATCATGTGTGTTTCATGCTATCGGGCATTTCATCAAACACCTTGTGTGCATAGTAGGAACCAAAAGCAAACCCACCATCCCTTGTGAATATTGTGAGTAGAAGTGACACCAAATGTGGCAAAGTGCAGCCAGCTGAGCCCTATATATAGGGATGGGCTTTTAGTCCCGGTTGGCCTGGACAACCACGACTAATAGCCTTCGGGGCAGCCTGAGGACCTATTAGTCCCGGTTGGCCTGGCCAACCGGGACTAAAGCCCCTCCCGTCCGCCAGCTGTGGACCGAGCGCGCTGGGCCCAGACTGTTGGTCGCGGGTCTCCTCCCGAACCGCGACTAAAGACCCCTTTGGTCGCGGGTCGATTATTTTGGGGACTAATGGGGGCGTATGGAAGGCCTATTTTCTACCAGTGTTGGCCGCTATAGTGAGACATGTCTGCAGGACCCTCAGTCGTGCGTGCAGATGAAAAACACCTCGTCTCGTCGTCCACCAGACTTGCCACCTCATACCACCATCCTCCTATGCCGCCAACGTCCACACATCCATGCTCTCCCCGCGTTATGTGTTGTGGACCAGCAGCAGCTTGCCGCCTGCGTATCCGCCATGAACCGAGCTAATGGAATCGTGCCCGGGCAATGCCTCGTCGTCCACCTAGCTCGCCACCTCGGACCACCGTCCGCTTGTGCCATTGATGTCCGTGGCCACGAACACACCAAAGCTATCGCCGCGGGTCAGCAAAAGCCTGTCGCCTAGGTCTCGGCCCTGAGCTGGACTAATGAAATCGTGCCTCGGCTTAAGAGTACAGATATGATCCGGTCACTGCCGATGATGCAGAGATCAGAGCCGGACGCTGCCTCCGGGTCGGCGTTCTCGAGGTCATAGGCGCAAATACGTGCCTTGGCTGTACATGGCGTCATGGCGTAGAACACCTCGTCCTGCAAGGCGACATACAGCGGATCAGAGGCTCCAGTCGCGGCCGCGATGGAGAATATTAGAGGCCTCTTCTAACAGCTCTAATCCCAACCACCATGAAGAGGAATATAAAGGAAAAAAGAAGAATCGTGAACCTACAATCCGGGCTTTGTTCCATCTCAGCCACCATGAAGCAGATTTCATTGATGCAAGGGAGTTGGTTTAGTTGCAAGCTAGCATTCCCCCAAGATTGGGCGTCATTACGACTGTCATCGGGGAGTGTCGCTGCATCCTACAGACGTCGGTAGAGCTTGGAAGCGGACATGCGCCAGAGTACATGGGGAACATGGTGGACGAGTTTGCACACCGGCGAAGCATTGGCAGTGCCAGAGGACATCACGCAGACGGCGGAGGAGCTTGCCAACAGCGAAGCATTTACGTACGGTAGGATGTGGGCATCGGACACGTACAACAGTGGCCTACTGCGAGTTGCTGGATTTGGCCAATCTAGAAGGCGGCGGCGAATCGATCGCTTTTTGTTGCCTTCTCGGGTCTTGCTCGTTATAGAAAGTAGGAGGACGGAAGGAACACATCAGATAGAGGTAGACAAAGACTTTGATTCGGATACGAAATCAACGGTAGGAGGGAGAGTAATGACTCGGCTACAAGTTGACATACGAAACCAATAGCACAAGATTGCTTGACCACCTATGAAGGCTACCGATCGGGAGAGGACTACGTGGACCGGACAATGAAGAATTGGTGAAAGGGTAAAACGGTAAAATTAAGGACGGACCAACCAAACAACTAGGGAAGCCTTAATGTTTTTATTGTTAGGTAGAGATTAGTGGGTGGGGCCCATGAGTGCAGCTGCGCAGGGATGTTCGTTTTTTCTCCACGCGAGTGGACGCGTGGCAGACACTGCATGCAGAGGACGTTTCGCGTGGATCCTCCGGGGGTAAACAAGGGTTTCCCTACTTTTCATGTTTTTCTTGGGCGTACGTGTTCAATCGGGATACAGATCGGAATTCAATCGAGGGAGAGCTAGGAAAGGAAACGATCGACGGATTTTATCTGAAGCTATGGTTGAATATTTTTCTGGTTGACTTACAGGTGGTAAAGGTGGGTAATTATAAACAACTTTAGGGATAATTTGGATGACGTACCAAACCAAACCAAGGAAACATTAATGCTTTTATTATTATATACTAGCAGAATGCCCGTGCTTTGCCACGGTCGCTTAATTTTTTGTAATCGATGAAATGACACACATTTTAAACCAAAAATAAATGTAAATACTTACGCATGTAGAGATGATAACCACATGGCATTCAAAAAAAAAAAAGATTTCACTTTGCATAACTTAACAGAATATGTATATTCCTGAAAACAATATGGCATGTATTCATCGAATGAGACCTTGGCACACATTTTTAAACCGGAAATAAACCCAAATACTCACGCATGTAGAGATGATAACCACATGGCATTCGGAAAAAAAAACAAGATTTCACTTTGCATAACTTAACAAAATATGTATACTAGCAGAATGCCCGTGCGTTGCCACGGTCGCTTAATTTTTTGTAATCGATGAAATGACACACATTTTAAACCAAAAATAAATGTAAATACTTACGCATGTAGAGATGATAACCACATGGCATTCGAAAAAAAAAAGATTTCACTTTGCATAACTTAACAGAATATGTATATTCCTGAAAACAATATGGCATGTATTCATCGAATGAGACCTTGGCACACATTTTTAAACCGGAAATAAACCCAAATACTCACGCATGTAGAGATGATAACCACATGGCATTCGGAAAAAAAAACAAGATTTCACTTTGCATAACTTAACAAAATATGTATATTCCTAAGAACAATATAATTAAAAGGTATTCATCGAAAGAGAGCTTGGACTGTGTAGGCAACAAATGATAGAATATTTGTCCGACTTCACCTTGTCATTGTACCAACCATCACACGTCCTTTTTGTCATTTATTTCCTCCATCTAGCCTTTTCTAATATCCCTACTTTTATCAAATCTATTTCGTAGAGTAACACCAAAAATACCGCTGTGATGTTGCATAGATATGTGGCAGCAAATAATGTACATTATCATGCTAGCATGTGTATAACTCATGCAATCCATATGCAGGTTGGATACAGAACAATCAACATGGGCGTCTAAGTAAATCAAAACAAATGGATGGTATCTCAGATCTCATATCATGTTAAAACAAAAACCAATTGAACTGACAAAAGCCAGTCCACATTACTATGCTTAAGTACAATTTGCAAATTCGCCTCCTCTCTAGGATTCAACGGCCTTGGCTCTTATTTCTGTCGGTAGTCTCTCCATTCGGCGGTGACACGTGGCTGACGCTCCGACCCTTGCTCTTGGAAGCCTCCAAACAGTGATGAAGTAAAAAAGAAAACATCGGCGGGTCTTTCAATACTTCTTCGACCGTACGAAAAAATCTGGATATACATCATTAGCAACCTACAAGAATATGGAGAATAAACGAATTTGTGCACGGAGGAACGAAATCAGTGATCATACCAGAACAATATGGTCTGAAACTTGCAGGGACACTCTCACTCTTTACTCCTCTCTCTCTTGATAAATTGATCTGATCACTTTTATATCCTCCATGTAGTGATATTAAAAGGACTACTGAACTTGATTGCAGCTTAGTCAGAGGCCTGAATTAAAAGGAGAAAAAGGGGGTTCAAATTTAGAAACTGTAAACACTGCTCTAGGTTTTCAGGATAACAAATCTATGGGATTTTATCAGTACTCTTCTGTACAGCCTATACAAATGGAAATGTACTCATGCAGTGTCATATTAGTCTTTCCATTGAAGAGGTGTCAGATTTAGCACTTCACTACAAAATCGGTATCCAATAGAAGAAATTTACATCGCCGGCCCAGAACTATCGCTAATGCAAGTAAACTTGATTTCCATAATCCCAAGTTCCCACCACAGACAATGAGAGACACAAACAACAAACTTGACATACGATACTACATACTTACAGAGCTAAGTATTATCGAGCTAAGTATTATCGTCAGTGTTGAACGTGAAGAAAGAAAACGTAAAAACAAATACTCATATGCAGGGGAGACTGACCAAAAGTCTAATTCCCACCGACTGATGGTGCTAAGGTACGAGACTGCAACAGAATTCATCATAGAAATGCACTACAATCTATCAAGTATGTAACAAATACTCATATGCAGGGGAGACTGACCAAAAGTCTAATTCCCACCCAGGGCCGGTCCTGAGATTTTGGGGGCCCGAGGCGAGTTGAAAATTTGGGCCCCTTAGTACAGGTAGAGATATATATAGATATATTTATCAAACAGAAATCAAATAAAAAAAATAAGACACATTTTTTTTTACGTGGAAACCTCTCGCGAAAAAAAACAACTTCGGTATATCCTAAAATTTTCTCCTTACATTTCTGGATGCAAAGTCATCGACGACGTAATTTGATCATTTAACTCGATAACACATTTATTATCTAGAGAGAAAGTATTTGCAAATGTAGTGCAATTGTCTTCAATTTGAGAACCATCCATTGACTTCAAATTTTTTGAACTCGTTGAAAATCCAAATGTACTTCGGAATGACGATGAATCACAAAATCAACTAAGTTGTGGCGAACGAGCGATGGCGAAAACCAGACAAGTCGATGGTTGATGTGATATGATCCTAAATCCTTATATTTAGGCGGCGAACACATGGTCTCGAGTCGATCACCTATTGGCCTAGCCAGCCATGCTCTCTGGCTCTCCGAATAGAAGTAGTTACAAGCCATCCTTCAGAACCAATTGCTCGCGAAGAGTTTTTCAATTACCTGGGATAGCCTTGTTAAGCTATTAATTGATGCATTCACGGGAAAAACTACGAGCGACCAACCTATTAAGCTATTTTTTCTCTCTTTGCATACACATAAACTAAGCCTACTAAGACATATATGAAATGGGCCCCCAATTTTTTTGGGCCCGGGGCGGCCGCCCCTCTCGCCCCCCCTCAGGACCGGCCCTGTTCCCACCGACTGATGGTGCTAAGGTACGAGACTGCAACAGAATTCATCATAGAAATGCACTACAATGTATCAAGTATGTATGCATACAGTGTGCGGCCGTCTTCGACTTTGAAGCTTCCGCGGTCCGAGAGACAGGAGAGGAAAAAGAGACGGCATGTCCTCGCGTACTCCAGCCTCCCCTGATGTGCTCCCGCCGTCGACCTTCAAGCTCCCACCGGCATTTGTCCGCGTGGAACATCATGCGCGGATGGGGAAGGCTGAGGAGATCAAACAACAGGCTCCGTCAGCCCGGCCTGGGTCGCGCAGGGTCGACGACCTCCACGCCTAGATCGCCGCCTGATGCGATGCCCCGATTCTAGGGCTGCAGACCTTGGCTCAGGTGCTAGGCGGCAGTGGATTGAGGGAAGGAAGCGGTCGCGTTCCAGGCGGAGCAGGGGAAGCAGGCGGCGGCCGTGCGCGACGTGGAGACGAGGGCTGCGCTATGGACGAAGGCGAGCAAGGTCACCGCTCACGAGTCACGACCGAGTCCTAGCGAGAGGGGGAGAGGATGGATCAGAGGTGCGCTGTGTCCTGCGTGTTGTATATTGGACCGCGGGTTGCGTTTTTTATTTCTTTATAAGGGCCAAAATGCAAAAAGAGCGAAAACAACTACGGACGACGTACGACGTACGACGTACCGGTCGTTAGGCCGCTTTATATAGTAGAGATTAGGTAAAGATTTATCATTACCAAAAACATTTATCATTACCAAAAACATTTAACTTTCTCTTTAGTGCTGCCAGCCGTCCAAACACCTGCGTCGCAGCTCCTCGGCCTCTCGCTCTTTTTCGTGAACCAACACTGGCCGGTGTCTCAATGTGCAGCCAGCGCGACATGGTCTTCTCAGCGTGATTGCGGGAGATTGTGTTAGAGGATGACATATCGGCCCTCTCGTGGAGTAAAGCAAAAGGCAGTCAGCTAGAGAGGAGCTCAGAGCCGAACCTGAAAACTAGTAATGGTTTACCCACTACCCTACCAGAGGAGGTTCAGGGAAAAGCTTGATCCTCCCAAGTTTGCTACAGGTCCAGCGGTCCACTCCTTTCGTATCTTGACGTAAGATTATGAAAAACGGTAAGCCGCCAGCCCTGATTGTCACCTTTATTTGGAAGTCCACCATGGGTGGTAGCATGATTAGCATGTTTTTTTTCTCTACTCAACGGCAGCTACATCAGATTTAACACATCTCCCGTCTCCAAGCCCAAGCCCGACCAGATATTGGCAAACATCTGTGAGAACATTGCACGTTCACATACACCTTAACTTTTGCAGTTATGCATCAAAAGAGCATGACCGCACCGGTGATTACTTTGAAACCCTTAAGCACAAGTTATTCAGAATATTACAGATTACTACTAGAGACCTCACATTTAGTCACCGAGGTGGTTGGTTACTACAAGTGCTAAATTGGTACTAATTACATATTGTCACCAATGGAGCCTAGTCGCATTGTGTCGGCTACAGTCCAGTCGCTAAACACATTTAGCAACCAACTTTGCAATAGTTGGTTACTATAGGTCAAGTCAAAAGGTACTATCGTTACATAGGTCTATTGTAACCAGCTTGTTACAAATTGGTTGCAGTTAGTATATCTATAGTAACCAAACTGCTTGGTGACAAATGGTTGGTCGCTAATACTCGATTTTCTTGAAGTAATAGGTCGAAGCCTGAATATCACAGGTTTTGCAAGGCGGGCAGCTGAAATTGTTACCTTCACACGGGCAAGCAGCTCACGTAGCTTGCCCATGTCAATTCCAATTCCGTTCAACATTGCAGCACTCCAATGAACTAATCCTACATATTCATCCAACTTCCTATTGGCCACGCCAAGCATGAATTGATCTTGTGTCAAAATCTCAAATCATTCTTTTTTTTTCGCGAAAACGCAAAAGATTTGCGTTTCATTGCATTGATAGAAAGAGAGTTTATGTACAAGCCTAAGGAACAGACCAGCCCACACAGTACAACTCGACCCAAGACACTAAGGGAGAAGCTGTCTGAGGCCAGCCGCCCCGCGCTCACCCGGTCCCTAGCCTCGGTCTTGATGGTTTCCACCAAAGCGCTGACCGACGGGCTCGCATTGTCGAAGACGATCGCGTTGCGCTGTTTCAAAAAAACATATTAGTAGGTTCCTGATTCCTTGCTTAAATTACCCAACTTTAAATAAAAAAAAATTAAAGCTCCAACATAACATCACCACAACACTCAAAGTGGATGGATAGATCACTGTTCAATCTGCCAGAAGAACACGTTATGAAGAGTTGATAACATACGGTGCCTGATACCTTACCTTCCGAAAAGAAAAGAGTTTCCCTGCAATACCCCAACAGTACAGTAGCTCAACACGGCAGGGGGAGGATTGCCTGGGAAATAGCTTAGGACCCAAAAAGAACAATAGAATTTTTTATTTCTCAGCAAGCCAAAGCCACCAACTTTGTCAATAAACTAAAAGCATATAGCAAGTTCACACACACATGCGCGCGCACACCAGAAATAGAATTACCAAATTCTCGAACTGAATGAACCACTGACAAAAGTAAACAGCTAACAAATCCACCCCCAAACATCTACTACTGAAATAGTTCGTTACTACATCACAAAACCCTTAATTGCCTCTACGAGATTATCCATCTTATTGGTGAGAAGCATCACTGGGGTCTGTCCAACACTTGACGCTCAGCAAACGATTCCCCTGTCGAAGAACTTTTTCTAGTTCGTCATTCTGCAAAACATGAACAAGTTTGGTTAGAGTGGCTTCAAATGTTTTAGTGCATCAGTCTAAGGTTCGACCATAAAGGGGATCAAGGATCAAAGTAAGATACCCATTGGATGGTAGAAACTCATGAAGGGGAAGAGGTATCGAACGCCTTGTCTCTCACAGAATTTTCTTGACCGCGGCAACTTGATATGAATAGCGTAGATGCCAAGAGCTGTGGTGGCGAAGATGATATTGGTGCCCTCCGCGGAGCCAATCAACTTCACTTTGATCGCGGGATCTCCTATGGGGAGAAATGGCATGAGGTCGATGACTCTATGTTCCGTCCATGCTGCAACTTTGTCAGGACCCGCCTCCCTTGACCACAGGTGCAGGATGAGATTGTCCAGGTGTGCGACTCCCAGCTTTCCATCCTCTATCGCCATGAGAACAGTGTCGTGGTCGTACACAACCGCCCCTACCGGCAGGGTTATCACCGAGAGGCAATGTATTCCTGCGTTGTACTTGAGAATCCGAGAGCCTTGTGGCCCATACCTGAGGAGGAAGTGGATGTTGTCCTCTACGAGCACACTGTACATCGTCATAAGGATGTCTTGGCCGGGGCCAAGATCTTCATCAAAGAGGTCAACCTCAAACTCGTCAATAAGGGCAAGTCCAGAGGTCGGCGCGCTCCACTCACCAGTCTCCGACGAATACTTGTAGGCGGTTGCGATCCCCATCTCCGCATCAATACCGACATAAACGACATGGAAGGGGCCCTCGTGGCAGGCGAGGTGGTCGCAGCCATCCATGGCACAGAGCACCGCGGTCCCGATGGAGATCAAGTACTCAGTGGGCTCAATCAGATCTCTTCGGCGGCCTGTCATGGGGTCCCAGACCACAAGCTCCACGGGCTCCTCATCGTCGTTGATGAGGAGGACACGCCCGTGGCGGCAGTCCCACACGAACAAGTCAGCCAACTGAGGGTAAAAATGGCTCAGGGGACCGGACCCCATGGTGTGCGTGACAGAAAGCATCTCACCATGGGAGGAGTCGTTGTAGATGGCGCCGAGCATAGGAGGCATCCGGTGGAACTTGCGGTAGTGGTGGTGGAAATCAGGGTCAGAGAGGAGGTTGCGCCAAGGCTTGGAGAGTATGGAGAGGCGGAAAAGACACGCAGGCTCGTCCGACGGGAGGCGGAAGAGGATCTCATGGATGAGTTCGTCCGGCAGATCTGGAGAGAGCGTCACCATGGCCATTGTGAATCGCAGATCTAAAGGCGGAAAAAGAACTCCTTGGAAGAAAGCGGAAGGCTGAGAAATTGCGGTTTACTGGACCATAGAAACTAGTCCTTTTATAGAAGGAAAAGGTTAATTGGCTTACCAAATAGTGACCTCTATCCCACGGTCCTTACTGTCTTCTTGTCTGGTTCCATTGTTCCCGAGGAGAAATGAACCACGACAGGAAAAAAAACAAGCCAATCAATTAACTACAACTACCTAATAGCCTAATAATCCCAGCTAGAACACCACTTGTCAGTTAGCCATCCATGACTAGGAGGAAATCGTAGAAGGCGCGTGTTATAGCACCACTGGCACATTTAAGCGATGCCTTCAATTTCATCTCCTACTCCTATAAAATGGAGGATGTGCTATGCTACTTTTTTAAAGACGAAAAGCCTTTCCGTACGACATTTTTTGTCAAAGGTCAACTTGGAAAGAGTTGGTGCCTTACTACTACACAGAGGTTATATGTTTGGTTTTTAATTAAGACGTATTTATGTTATATACATTTTAGTCAATTAAAATTTATTCTATTATTCATGGAACCAATATATACAGAAAAGCAAGGTATAAAGATAAAGTGAAAGAACCGCAATTGCCACCAAACCAGGCACCACTTATGCTAGTGAAGAAGTGTCCGTAAAACATCAGCAGCACTCCACTTTTGGTGCAGTGCATGATATGTGTTGTCATGATTATCTGCAGGTTGAATCCTCTAAGTTCCCTTATCTGTAAGAATCAGGCAATTCAAATGGTAGATTAGATCATAAACTCGAAGACGCCAAATGTAATGCATAAACCAATATATAAAATCTTAACTAGCAAGGAAAAAATATTAAACCACAAAACGGTAGCGCGTCATGAGACGCAAATTAATTGTTTCAACACTGCTCACAGAGGTCCTCAAATCTGGCCAATCTGCAAAAAACGATCATTTGTGTGCTTAATTTGAGTAAAGGTATTTGTGAAAACAGGCAAAGTAGAAGCAAATATTATATAACCGAACTAAGTGGCGAAAAGAACATCATGGGAACAGACCTTTTAAGGGGAGGCCTTGGGTTGTAAGGGAATAAATCCTTCTGATGAAGAACTTCCAATGTTTTCTTTAACGAAAGGAGACATACTTTAGCACTTAGGAAAAAATGTTTTTTTGCTCAGTTTCCATGTCATTAGAGCAACCTAGCTTAGTGCCCTGAATTAGGCACCAGTGAAACAATTTATATTTTTCAAGGTTCTTTGCATTTTACAAGTGAGTTTTTTAATATGCGCGCCTCATAAAATGAATCATCAATGAAAGCATTCCAGCAGTGAGACACCAGTTGTAAGCACCTGAGAAAAGAGAAATATCACATCGGGGCACATCCGTCTTTTCTGTAGTTTAAATGCATCACAAAGTATGGAAGTTACTAACTCATAGTACTGAATACTGGGCACAATGCACACCTACATCTTTAGATATGAGATAATCAACAAGCACCAAGTGATCATAGTGCAACTGCAGAATACATATAATAAACAATTAACAACATCATCGATATATACATTCTAGAGTCTAACATGAAACTAAATTTGGAAAACCTATAGAGAAATAACTCATGGCAAACGAGGAGTCCAAATTAACTCATTGCGCAAGTCTCGTTACAAATTTCCGAACAGCCCATATGCTTGAAGATCCAATGAAAGAATATTTGTTTGAACTTTTGTGGAAACTGTAATGGCCTTAACTAATTAACTGCCTAATTAGTTTCAGAAGTGCGGTAACATGAATTCCAGAGCTATAGCCAGTGAAGGAGGGCAGCTCTTGGGGAAATCAATATGTAGCCTGGGCTCCATGTAGCCCTATATTTTTTACTTTTGAAAATCATATTTCGAAGTTCCACAAAATTCTAAGAAAAAATCACGGATGTAGACAATAGTGTATTCTACTAACGTGTGAAATCTCAACTCCAAATAATTCATATTCCGTGGTACACAAAAATAACAAGATCTGACAGATTTTGGAGTGTTCAAATTCTGCAGTATTCACTACTTCCAGATTCAGATTTTGTCATTTTTCATATCCCAAAGTATAACATACTTATATTTGATATTTTACACATTGATATAAGACAACATTATCTACATCTAGGATTTTTTTCAGATGTTTTTAAACTTCAAAATATGATTTTAAATTTTTTTATAAAAAACTAGCTACCTGTAGCCCGAGCTACATATCGCTTGTCCAGCTCCTAGGAAAATCAATATGTAGCCCGGGCTACATGTAGCCCTATATTTTTCAAATTTTTAAAATCATATTTCGGAGTTCCAAGAAAATCTTAAGACTACTGGAAGCTTGTTGCTACATCTTCACTTAAACTAGGCAATTGCCCGTGTGCTACTGCCGATGATAATTTATTTGTCACCGGTAAGCCTCCCGTTGCGCCGGAACCTTTGTTGACCCGCCTGTCGCACCCACATACGTGAGTTTCTTCGCTGGTTTATTTCATTGGGAAGTAAGAATATGATGTAAAAGGCATGTAAATTGTGGTGATTTAATGATAGTTTCGAAAAAGGAATGAACATTGAGGTAATTGATTGAATCATTACTTGTCTAGTTGATTGTATCAATGGAGTAATGGGCTGAATGAAAAATGGCAGAGTGGTGGTTGGCAGGAAATGGAAACTTACGTGTTCTAAGTAGTATGAGAAAAACAACATGAAACCATGAAGTCACTCGCACAACTAACAAACAAGAACTGAATTTCAAAATGCTGCTTTGTAGAGATCATTGAGCATCTAGCAAAACCTAATAGAATAAGACCTATAACATGTTGAATGACTCACCAATAAAAGCGATAGATGGAAAGTATGAACTGGCTCAAAAATCATGGAGAACAATATGGCACCAATAAGTTTAGAAGTCCATTTAGTATCCATGCGATCTCTGCAAATTTTGACAAAAGGTGATAACTAAGATGCCTACAATCTGGATTACCATATCTGTGAAATACTATATATTATATCTTCTGTTTACATTGCCAACAAAATAAGTGGAGCATCCAAAAGCTCTAAGAGAATGATGGATGATATATCGCACTGCTATACGAAGTAACATATGACCAATACTATAAGAATTACTCAAACATGGGGCGTATATGTTAACGGTCATATAACAAAGCATTAGGAAGCCTTCAGCATTCAGTTTGAATTACAATTTACAAATTACAATGGACGAACTAGTGTACATAATAGAAAACATCCTAGAAGTGGCGCGCGACGTCTCCTACTGGGCACGCCACCGCTACGCCTGGCGTACCGAAAACACATCATTGGTAGTGTTAGCCACAGAGTGCCGAATACACGCCACTAGTAATGGCATGCCGAAAGCACGCCATTGTTTTTGATGGCGCTATATTGTTTTCAAACCATAATTTAACTGGAATTTAAACATAACATATAGATTTTTAACTAAATTTGAACGGACTTTCATTCAAAATTTAGGATATATTAAATTTTTGAATGAAATTTAAACAAACCACTCTAATTCCTAATTTTGAATGAAATCACGTGTGGGAAGCCGGGTAGTCACCGCTACGCGGCGCGTGTGATAATGGCAATCGCCCACCAAGGGCACCGGGCGCCCTGAGTGGCCAGAGGTGGGTGCGGCATTAACCGGAGCGATGGGAGACGTCATCCCCGTGAATGCGTCCACGCGGGGCTAGTTGTGGCGTACGTTTACAGATACACACGCCACCATTAGGTGGCTACTATTCGCGTACATATTCAACACGACCACCAATAATAAATCACTAGTGGTATGCGATAATATGACACGCCCATGATATATTTCGCCAAGGTGGACGCCTAGCCCCACATTCTGGTGCCATGTCCATTCTCTCGGCACGCCCCTGGTTGACCATTAGTGGTGGTGCCACTTGTAATACCAGTGGCGTGTTACTATGGTGTCCCATCACCAATACTCGTGTAAAAAATGAAAACATTAGTTCCCAGGTATAGATGTTCCCATTGCCCAACGCAAAAAGCAACTTTCTATGAATGTGCACAAATATAAACTCAAATAATCTACTATAAAGAAAAAACTGCCCACAAAAGGAGATAACAAGCACTTATGAAGACAAATTGAAGCACAGGTGCATGAGTATGAAGATGAATCCCAAATTATCTAGCACCTACAGGACATGAAGAAAACTGACCAACTCAAACGAAAACTCGTCTTTTTCAATTTTAGTACAGAAATGTTATTGAGCTATCCGACATTTAGAGCAGCAGCGTACCTCCTCCATATATAAGTGCAGAAAGAATAGAACAATGTCCACTGATTTTTTTTTGAGTCCAAAATCTTGTCCAAGCAACATATCTGAAACCTGACTGAGATTTCTGATAAGCCAAAATGGTTGCAATGATCAGTGCAGCCTTGCACTTCATGAAAAAATTCATCTGCCTTACATGAACATTGCAGTCTAGTATCATTTCCAGTGCAAGCCAAGAATATACAGCAGCTAAGGAACAAATACAAAGCCTGCCTTTGTAAGTGCCGAGTACACTTATCCCGAAGCTTGCAAAAAGCTCAACAAACATGGAGATCCTTCTAAATAATTCGCCACTCAGTAATATGTTGGTACATAGGTTAGTGAAGAAGATTCTGAAAGTGGTCTCGGAGTAATTTCAGCAAACAAATAATATGCGAGCAATTATGTTGCACGTGATGCTTAAGCCTTATCATTAGCATATGCACTGAGAAAACATGATTGGTGAGTAAGAGAATGATGAATACCATATCGTCCTCGAATATGAAAGAACCATATTCCACTGTAAGAATTACTCAAACATGGGGGAACATTTGATAACACAAATAAAACAAACCATTAAGAAGATAAAGCCGTCAGCATCTAGCCTGGATTAATGTTTACAATGGACGAACGGGAGCCGGGAGTAGAGGAACCGTACATGAGAAGAAAAACAATGGCAACTCTGAGGTATAATGAGTCATGAATGCGGGCGCCCGCTGGCAGCTGTAGGCGGTAGGCCAGTGTCCCCACGCGCTCCAAGACAACGAAGGGGCCTGCGTAGCGCGGCCCAAGCTTGCGCTTCGCGCGTGGGTCGAGCGACTGCGTGGATCGATGAAGAAGACGCAGCCACACCCAGTCGCCCACTGCATATTCCACCTCGCGATGGTGGCTGTCGTAGTAGTGCTTGGCCAACTGCTGGGCTTGCACGAGGCGTTGCCGCACCTCTGCCAGCATCTCGTCGCGGGCGCGTAGGAGCTCCCCCGCGGCCTCCGTCCGGGCGGTCGCCGAGTCGACCGGAATAATGGGCGGTGGTGGGCGGCCGTAAACCACCTCAAATGGCGTGGCGCGCAAGGCGGAGTGGTAAGAGGTGTTGTAGCAGTACTCCGCCCATGCAAGCCAATCCACCCATGCGCGAGGACGATCACCTGTAACACAACGCAAATACATAGCGATCACTTTGTTAACCACCTCTGACTGGCCGTCCGTCTGAGGATGAAACGCCGTGCTGAATCGGAGCTTCACCCCCGCCATCCTGAAGAGGTCGCGCCACACATGCCCCGTGAACACGGGATCCCGATCACTGACAATCGACGCGGGAAAGCCGTGAAGACGAACAATGCCGTCGAAGAAGGCACGTGCCACGGATGCGGCTGTATACGGGTGACCGAGCGCGATGAAGTGCGCGTACTTGGAGAAGCGGTCGACCACCGTGAGAATGACAGACTTGCCGCCCACCTTAGGGAGGCCCTCGATGAAGTCCATGGAGATGTCGGCCCAGACCTGTGAGGGCACCTCTAGTGGCTGCAACATCCCGGCGGGCCGCAGGGTCTCCGTCTTGTTGCGCTGACATATCTCGCAAGAGCGCACCCAATCACGGACTAACGCCCGATCACTCGGAATGTAGAAGTCGGCGCGGAGACGGTGGAGGGTCTTCTGGATCCCCTCATGGCCCGACGAATGGGCCAGCAGCAACACCTGATGCCGAAGGTCGTCGTGGTCGGGGACGAAGATGCGGCGCCCATGCAAGAGGAGTCCCTCCGCAAGACGCCACGGTGCGTCGAGCTCACCCGCCTCCAGCTGCTGCCGCAGGAGCTGGGCATCCGGCGCCTCCGCCGTGGCCCGGCGAATGGTGTCGAAGAGGGCGAAGGAGGGCCCCGAGCGGATGCATATCAGCGTCCCCTCGGAAGCGTCGGCGTCGTCGGTAGTGTCGCGGCGCGAGAGGGCGTCGGCCACAGTGTTGAGGCGCCCTGGACGGTACTCCACCGTGAAGTCAAAACCAAACAGCTTGCTGATCCATTGATGCTGTGGTACTGTAGACAGCCGTTGGTCCAGCAGATACTTCAGGCTGTAGTGGTCCGTGCGGATCAGGAACGAGCGCCCCCAAAGATAGGGACGCCAATGCCGCACGGCCTGCACCAAACCAATGAGCTCCTGCTCGTACGCCGCGAGCTTGAGGTGACGTGCGGCGAAAGGCCGGCTGAAGTAGGCGAGGGGCCCCTCCCCCTGGTGAAGGACGGCGCCGAACCCCACCCCGGAGGCGTCGCAGTCGACCATGAACGGCCGTGTGAAGTCCGGCATCTGGAGAACGGGGCCCGTCGTGAGGGCCCCCTTAAGGGCCTCGAATGCCGCGGTGGCCTCGTCATCCCAGGCGAATGCATCGCGACGTAGCAGTCGCGTGAGCGGTGTCGCGATGAGGCCGAAGTCCCGGATAAATTTCCGGTAGTATCCGGCGAGACCTAGGAAGCCGCGAAGAGCGCGCGGCGAGCGAGGTAGCGGCCAAGCTGTGACGGCCGCCACCTTGTCGGCGTCCATGGCCACCCCCTCGGCGGAGATGACGTGGCCGAGGTAGGCGACCGACGTCGTCCCAAACGAGCACTTCGAGCGCTTAAGGTGTAGATGATGCGCTCGAAGCTCGTTGAAGACGATGGCGACGTGCTGTAGATGCTCCGCCCACGAGTGGCTGTAGATAAGAATGTCATCAAAGAAAACGAGCACAAACCGACGTAAGTAGGGGCGGAGGACGTCATTCATCAGGGCCTGAAACGTTGCTGGGGCGTTGGTGAGGCCGAAGGGCATCACCACAAACTCGAAGTGGCCATGATGAGTCCGGAACGCCGTCTTGGCGATGTCGTCCGGGTGCATGCGCACCTGATGGTAGCCCGACCGGAGGTCGAGCTTGGTGAAGAAGCGCGCCCCATGGAGCTCGTCGAAGAGCTCATCCACCACCGGAATAGGGAACTTGTCCTTGAGCGTGAGTGCGTTGAGGGCGCGGAAGTCGATGCAGAAACGCCATGTACCATCCGCCTTGCGGACGAGCAGCACCGGAGCGGAGAATGGTGATGTAGAAATCCGAATAATGCCCGCGGCGAGCATGAGGGCGCACTGTCGCTCGAGCTCGTCCTTCTGCAGCTGGGGGTAGCGGTACGGCCGTACTACAACTGGTGCCGTGTCCGGTGCGAGGTGAATCCGATGGTCATACACCCGGACCGGCGGAAGGCCGTGCGGCTCGTCGAATAGGTCGCCGTGCTGCTGCAGGAGGTGAGTGAGCAGGGGGTGCTCAGCGTCGGGGTCGGCCGTGGCGAGCTGGAGCTGCGGTGCCGGAGTGGCGCCCCCAATGCCCTCCCACCGGACGCGGCGGCCCTGATGAGAGAAGGTCATCGTCAGTGCGGTAAAGTCCCACAGTATTGGACCCAGTGTCCGCAAGAAGTCCACGCCGATGATGAAGTCGAAGCAGCCCAAATCGATGCCGGCGCACGTGATGGTGAAGTGTTCGTCGCCGATGGATAGCGGCACGTTCCGCGCCATACCGTGGCAGCGAAGGCGATCGCCGTTGGCCACGGTGACGCGGAGGTGATCGCCGCTCGTCGGCTCGAGTCCCAAGCGGCGCATCGTGGCCGCCGGCAAGAAGTTATGCGTGGAGCCGGTGTCGACGAGGGCGACGAGACGCTCGCCCAGTATCGTCACCGGCAAGAGCATCGTCTGCTCATTGCGGATACCCGCCAACGCGTAGAGCGAGACCACGCACGCCGTGGCCTCGACTGGTGGATCGGCGGGTGTGTCCGCCTCGCTGTCGTCGACCGTCTCCAAGTAGAAGAGGCGCGGGCAGACGTGGCCCGGCGCGTAGGTCTCATCGCAGTTGAAGCACAGGCCGAGGCGACGGCGCTCAAGTTGCTCCGCTGGGGTGAGACGCCGGAACGTGCGCGGCGCAGACGCCGGAGCGGTGGTCGGCGTGGTCGGCGGCGGTGGTCTTGTGGCCGACGTGGTCGGCGGCGGGGGTCGGGTCGGTGGTCGAGCTCCGCGGCTCGGGGGACCCGGCTGCATGGCCTGGGCGCGGCGCTCGTAAGCCCGCGCGTAGTGCATCGCCGTCTGCAGGTCCTGGGGGGCTTGTAGTTCCACGTCCACCCGTATGTGGTCCGGTAGACCGCCGATGAAGAGCTCCGCACGCTGCTGGCCTGTCACGCCTGGGGCGTGGCACGCGAGGGTCTGGAAGCGCTCGGCGAAGTCCTGCACCGTGGAGGTGAAGGGGAGGCGCCCAAGCTCCGCCAGGCGGCTACCGCGAACAGGCGGCCCGAAGCGAAGGAGGCATAGCTCCCTGAAGCGGTCCCATGGGGGCATGCCGCCCTCGTCTTGCTCGAGGGCGTAGTACCAGGTTTGGGCAGCGCCCCGAAGGTGGTACGAGGCGAGCCAAGTGCGATCCGACGCCAGAGTGCGCTGCCCACGGAAGAACTGCTCGCACTGGCTGAGCCAATTCAGGGGGTCCTCCGACCCGTCGAAGGTGGCGAAGTCGACCTTGGCGTAGCGGGGCGGTGGCGGTGCGGCGGCTCCGTGGCCGTATACCCCGGCGCGGTCGTCCTGGGGGCGCGCGAAGCCCACGGCGGTGGGACTCGGGAGGGTGGGCAGCGGCGGTTCCCCGGCGGCGGTGTAGACCGGCGGAGGTGTCGACTCGGCGAGCCAAGCCGGCAGCGGTGACGGCGACTGACATCGACTGATGCTCCAACATAGAAGGAAACTCTCTAGCATTGTGCTCCAATATAGATCCAAATACTCTACCGTGAAGAAACAAACTACCCACAGAAAGTGTTAACAAGCATGTATGAAGAGACACAGAAACAAAAATGCATGAGCGTGAAGATGAAACCACAATAATTTAGTATATACAGGAAATTAGGAAAATGGACCAACTCAAGCAAAAAAAATTGGTTTTCCATTGAAATATGAACAAGGTTAATGTGTTGTGAGACATATTGCACAAAAGCATACCTCCTCCATATTTTAACTACAGAAAGCACATAACGCCACTTGTTGGGATGCACAAAACCACAACAATGGGTTGTTTCTGCGCAAAACACCATATTTTGATGTAATCAGTTGCATAGCATAGGACACATAAGAGCATCTCCACCGGCACCCCCCAAACGCCCCCTCAAAGGCCCAATGGGGGTCCGGACCAAAAAACCCGCCACAGCGGCACCCCCCAAGGTGTCCACCCGCCATATTTGTGTTCGGTCCCCCCAGCCCACCCGCCAAACTTGGGGGCCTGCATGAGGGCGCCGGACATTGTCCGGTCACCCCACCCGATAGGTGGCCCCCGCCCGTCATATAGACAAACCGACCCCACCCGATAGTCATGTGCCCCCATCCTTCTCCTCTCGTCACCGATTCGTACCATCGTCGGCACCCTTTTCCTCGCCAACTGTACGCAGGAGTCGGGCACGTACGACGTTGGATGGTTCGTCGCCGCTCGTCGCCTTGTCCGTCGTTTTTTGTGCGCCGCCGCAGGTCATTCAACCACGTCGTTGTCCTCGTTGATTCCACCCCGCAGGTAAGGTGTTCGGCCTTTTCCCGGTCGATGAACCGCCGTTAAACTTGTTTAGCTCACGACTAATGGTTGGGTTTTGTCCAGTATAGTATGGATAGTGACGACGAGATCATGTTTTTCCAACTGGTGGAGGAGGAGGCCTCCCTTGCAGACGACAAGGAGAATAAGATGGTCATGGTGGCTCTGTTAGAGGTGATGGCCATGGAGGCAGCCGAGCCAAAGCATGGTGTTGGGGGGATGGTAACCCGGTAGGTTCATACATAGGTGAAACTCGGCCCGAAGGAAATCACACAAGACCCGGAGTGGAGGAGTTTCTAGAAGGCCCGAAAGGGAGCGTGTATCTTGTAATCCGTACCTTGGGAGCCAAGATTAGGAAAGCTAGGGTTGCGTGTGTGTTTTGGGTAGGATTCCGGGTGTGCCATGTATAGGAAGCCAGAGAGCCGGGTAATATATAAACCGGCTCTTGGGACAGAGAGATCAAGATTTTTCCAGATATTCGAGTATTCCAGTAATACGAGGGTTGATAGTTGTAAACCTAGATCGGAGACTCGGCGACATTACGGCCCGAGCTACCAAATCACCAGATAGTATGATTTCCTCTGAGCTAAACCCTCTCCCAAACACCAGAGTCGATTTGCCCCAAAGTAAGTTACCCCTGGTAACGTCTGCCGTGATTATCCCACGACAGTTGGCGCCCACCATGGGGCCTACGTCCAAAGGTGTTTACATCACGGGGGAAGCTCAGGAAAGCATGAAGAACCTCGTCATCGGCGAGATCGTCACCAATCCTGAAGGAGAGAAGATCATGGACGACTTTGGTTGGGGACCGGAGTCGGATCTGCTGGAAACCGGATCTGTCGTCACGATCGGCCGGGTCAACGTCTTCGTCGGTATGGTACGTGTGTCCGGTTTTGTTCCTGATGAAATTGAGTATGATTCTGTATCAGGAGAAGCGACCTGCGTTCAATCAGATGGAGAAGAGTCGGTCGGGACAGCCGATCCGGAGGAAGAGCCCACCACGAAGAGGGAACAGCTGGAGGAGCCGGTATGGACCCCGCGTGGCCGGGTTATGAGGGAAGATGATACCGAGTCTATCTTGCACCTACTTGAAGATCGGTACGACGAAGATAGCTGCGAAGAGGAAGAATACGAATCTTTGCTAGGCATCACACGCCGGGTCGCGGTCTACACAGCCCCTGCAACCAATCTTAATTAGGGAGATGTGTCGACGGCCGCGGTCGGAGCGGCGCGAGCGCTGGCCCAACAGCAGGCACCGGCTGACGGAAACCTGGTCATAGCCATACAGGAGAAAGCGAGCAGCACAGGAATATGTTTGGATTCACGGCAAATAGAACACCAGGAGCGGGAGCTTCGCACCCGCGAAATCCGACTCTGTTCAACAATAACCTAATCTTAGATCCCACAGTGTTGGCAACAATGATAACTCCAGAAAACGCGGCGGCACGCGCCCGAGATCTGGATGTCGCCCGCCGTGCATTGGAGCAACAGAGGAGAGATGTGGAAGCTGAGAAACAAGGGATGGCCGCGCGCCAGCGCGAGTTGGAAGAACTGGAGAATCGTATTCAAGTTCAGTCAACTAGGATTTATAATCAGAGGCATCAGACGAGATTACCGGCAACAGGTGGAAATTTACAGCCAGCTGCGTTGTTCATTACCCCTCAGGATCAACCAATCCCGGTTGTGAATCAAGGAACCGGGTATCAAGCTGCGACCTTGGGAGGACAGCCGGCAAACGTGCAGGCCGGGTTACCCACGTTGCAAACAGGGATCGCTGCTTGCAATGCCGCACCACCACCACCGCGATTTCATACTCCACCAGGTCACTTCAATAACCCCATGGATAACGTGTATGCAGCAACATTGGCACTCGATCGCATCCCTGTGGGAGAATCACCTCACGCAATGGAGACCCGGCGGGCAATAGACCTGTTACGCACGGCAGTTGCTCAACAGGCCAATTACCTGGATAACAGGAGTGGCATGCATGGGACGCCGTATGTTAGTCGGCAGAACGGTAATACCGGCTATATTCAGTCAAATTCGGCACGGCGGAGGGTAGAGCAGCAGAAAATGCCGCCTCCTCCCCATAGGCCGGCAACTCCTGCAGCTTCAGCGGCGCAAGCCATTGTGGACAGTTCTCGAGCCAGGCGCGCAGCAGCCGGGTCTGTGGTAAGAGGGCCGGTAGCGGTTGCACCCCCCGCCGCACCCGCTGCGGGATCGCACGTTTCTCGAGTTAGGCCAGTACCGTCAAATCTGGCCGGCCCTAAGTGTTTGTCGGACGCCATCAGGGTTGAGCCTTACCCGGATAAATTCAAGGAACCGGGTAAAGTGGTTAATTATGAGCCAACCATGGACCCAGAGACCTGGCTGAGCAGTTATGAGATGGCTATGTCGATTCACAACGCATCTGAGAAGCTTCAAGACAAGTTTATGTACCTTACGATGTCACAAGGAGCAGCAAAATTGTGGTTCAATAACCTGCCTGAAAGATCCATCAATTCATGGAGTGAGTTGAAAACTGCCTTCATCAAGCACTTTCATGGGACATGCCGGAAGTTATTCACGATTGATGATTTGGAACGATGTGTTCAGAGGAAGGGAGAGTCGGCGCGCAGCTGGGTGCGCTGGGTCATGGAAATTCTCCACTCTTCCACTGATATTCAGCCAAAAGATGCATTACAAGCTATGTCGAAAACATGCAAATACATACCCTTGGTGCAAAAGCTGACGCGCATGAAATCTAGTCGGCACGCTTCAGAGGTTACAATGGGAGAGATGATGAACGCATGCAACAAGCACGCCGCCACAGACACCACCGAAGAGGATGTTGAGGACAAAAAAGCGAAAGCTAACGCAAACAGTAACGGAAGACCCGGCAATGGGGCTGCACCGGGTAATAATGGAGGAAGTAATGGAAATAACCAGTACAAACGCCCATACGAAGGAAACTCCGAGTTTTTTGCTAATACCGAAGCCGGGTTTGCAAGACCCAGGGCAGAGGGAAATTTTAACGGAGGAAACTTCAACGGAGGAAATTACCAAGGACCACCAAGGCCGGCTAACCATATAGAGGCCTTCAGGATACCTTGTCCGCGTCATAGCAGGAATGGCAAGCCGGCTAATCATTCATTGGAGCAATGTGTGGACTTGCAGAGATGGAAGAACGAGGAAATATAGAAGGCCCTACGAGGTGCAGGCCGGGGAGGAGGACCGGGTCTGGGTGGAAACCCGGGCAACGGACCACCCCTCCCCCCCCCGCTGGCAATGCAGGAGGTGGCAATCCGGGTAATAATCAAGGAGGTGCTGGAGGTTTCCAAGCCAACCCAAAACAGTTAGGACAATATCACGTCCACACTACCGGGACTTCTAACAAAGAAAGAAAGATACTCAAAAGGGCCGTAAACTCGGTTTCTTCAGGTGTTCCGAGATACTTGAGATGGTCAGATCAAGAGGTAACGTGGAGCCGGAGGGATCACCCGGAAACAATAGAACATCCGGGTGTGCTAGCTTTGGTGGTGGCACCGCAGGTTAATGGTTATGAGCCGAAAAAGGTTTTGATGGATGGCGGAAGTAGCATCAATATCCTATATTGGGAAACCTTTCTCCCCATGGGGCTCAAGGAGTCTCAGCTGCAGAAAAGTTCCACAGTTTTCCATGGAATCGTGCCGGGTCACTCGGCGTGCCCTGAAGGAAAGATAACGCTTGAAGTCGCTTTTGGAGAATCCAAGGATAACTTCCGAGTGGAGTGGCTCACGTTTGAGGTGGTGAAATTGCGCAGTCCTTATCACGCGCTGTTCGGAAGGCCGGCTTACGCCAAGTTCATGGCCAGGCCGTGTTAAGTATACCTGCAACTAAAAATCCCGGGTCCTAAGCAGACCATCACTATACATGGGAACCGGGTTGTGGCAGCAGAGTGTGATGAAGGAGATGCGGCAATGGCAGAATAGGCCTGCAGGAAGGAAGAGCTCAAGTACTACCGGTCTCTGGTAGACCCGGAAGATAGAAGAGCTTTGAAGAGACCGAATACGGAGGACGAGAGAGCAAAGTTTAAAGCGGCCCAGGATAGCAAGATGGTGGCTTTTGTCGAGGGTGACCCCTCCAAACAATTTGCCATAGGTTCTAACCTAGACAACAAGCAGGAAGAGGCACTTATAGAGTTTATTCGTGAGAATCAGGACGTCTTCGCTTGGACGCCCAGTGACATGCCGGGTATTCTGACCGAGTTGGCTGAGCACAGCTTGCACGTTGATCCCAAGTCCCGGCCTGTGAAGCAGGGTCTGAGAAAAATGAATGAGAAAAGGAGAAAGGCTATAGGAGCGGAGATAGCTCGGCTCCTTGTAGCCGGCTTTATTATGGAGGTTTTTCACCCGGAATGGTTGGCAAATCCGGTGCTAGTGCTGAAAAAGAACAATGAGTGGAGGATGTGCATAGATTACACGAGTCTCAACAAGCATTGCCCAAAGGATCCGTTTGCCCTTCCAAGAATAGACCAGATCATAGATGCAGTGGCAGGAAGTGATCTGTTGTGTTTCTTGGATGCCTATTCCGGGTATCACCAGATCAAACTCAAAAAGGAAGATTGGGAGAAAACATCATTCATAACCCCCTTTGGAGCTTTTTGTTACAAAACCATGACCTTTGGGCTCAAGAACGCTGGCGCGACGTACCAACGGTGCATTCAGAAGTGCTTTGAGGATCAGATCGGACGCAACGTCCACTCCTATGTTGATGATGTGGTGATTAAAACAAGGAAAGCAGAAACGTTCATTGACGACCTAAAGGAGACATTCAAGAATCTGAGAAGATATCAGATGAAGCTTAACCCCACAAAGTGCGTATTCGGGGTCCCAGCAGGAAAGTTACTCGGTTTTATCGTTTCTGGGAGAGGAATTGAGGCAAACCCGGAAAAGATCAAGGCCATCCAGAGCTTGAAAAAGCCGGAAGGCCTGAAGCACGTTCAGAAGCTCACAGGATGTGTATCAGCATTAAGCCGGTTTATATCTAGGCTTGGAGAAAAAGCAAATTCGTATGGGACCAAGAGGCGGACGAGGCATTTGAGGCTTTGAAAAAGCAGTTATCTGAGGCACCAATTCTGGCAGCGCCAGGTCCTAAAGAGCCCATGTTGTTATACGTTGCGGCCGGGCCCCGGGCGGTCAGTGCAGTGGTTGTGGTTGAGCGCAAGGAGGATGGAAAGGATCATCTGGTACAAAGGCCGGTTTACTATGTGAGTGAGGTCTTATCAGAATCGAAGCAGCGTTACCCGCATTGGCAAAAGCTAGTTTTTGGGGTCTTCATGGCCAGCCGGAAATTGAAGCCGTACTTCCAGGAACACCCCATAACGGTGGTCAGCTCTATACCAATAGCAGACATTATCAGAAATTCAGATGCGACAGGCAGAATAGCCAAGTGGGCCATTGAGATGGGAGATTATCACATCAACTACGAGCCTCGGTCTGCAATCAAATCCCAGGCTTTAGCGGATTTTATCAATGATTGGACTCACACAAGCATGCCCATAATGATGCCAAGTTCCGAGTCTTGGGTGATGCACTTTGATGGTTCCAAGAAATACGAGGGATCAGGAACTGGGGTGGTACTCACATCACCAAAAGGAGAAAAGTTGAGTTATGTGTTGCAAATTCACTTCGATTGCTCCAACAATGTGGCCGAGTATGAGGCCCTATTGCACGGACTGCGTGTAGCAAAGGAGATGAATATCAGGCGAATAAGGTGTTATGGAGACTCGGATCTTGTGGTACAGCAGGTCTCAGGAACCTAGGATAGAAAGGATGCAAGAATGGCAGCATATCGCAGAGAGGTAGACAGGGTAGCCGGATCTTTTTCCGGGTATCAGGTGGAACACATGATAGGCGAAAGAACGAGGCAGCAGATGCGCTTGCAAGACTCGGCTCGCATCGAGAGCCAGTTCCGCCTAATGTCTTTCTGGACGAGTTATGGCGGTCCTCTGTCAAAACCGAATCTAAAGAAGAGGTGGCTAACCAAGACCCGGATTTGGAGCTTGTGGCTGCTGTACGTGCTATTCCCGAGTGGACGGAGCCGTTCTTGGCCTACCTGTCATAGGGCGAGTTACCACCACAGGAAGTTTTAGCCAGGCAAATCCTAAGACGAGCAAAGGGCTACTCTATCATTAACGGTGAGCTGTATAAGAGAAGTGCTGCAGGTGTCATTTTGCGCTGTGTGACACCAAAGGAAGGCCGACAGATTCTGAGGGAGATCCATGAAGGTGATTGTGGGCACCATGCCTCCACAAGATCCCTTGTGGCTAAAGCATATCGACACGGTTTCTTCTGGCTCACGGCCTTGGCGGATGCGGAACGCTTGGTGGCAAGATGTGATGGATGTCAAAGGTACGCCCGCCAAACCCATGTGCCGGCTATGGAGTTGCGAACAATCCCGCTGACTTGGCCATTTGCGGTTTGGGGTATGGATATGGTGGGTCCCTTTCACATGTCTCCTTGCAAAAAGACTCATCTTTTGGTGGCTATTGATAAGTTTACCAAATGGATTGAAGTCATGCCAGTCACAAATTGTGAAGCAGCTACAGCGGTCAAGTTCCTGAAAAAGATCATCTATCGGTTTGGATATCCTCATAGCATAATAACAGATAATGGAACCAACATGTCCTTAGGTGAGATGGAGAAGTTTTGTGGAAACAATGGCATCTGCCTTGACGTAGCCTCGGTAGCCCATCCACAAGCTAATGGACAAGTGGAAAGGGCAAACCAGGAGTTACTTCATGGGTTGAAACCACGACTACGAGTCACGTGCCTCAGAGCTGCTGGAGCATGGGTTGAGGAGTTACCATCAGTGGTTTGGGGAATTAACACTACACCTAACAGATCTACTCAGATGACTCCGTTTTTTATGGTTTATGGTGCAGAGGCAGTTATTCCGAGTGACATTATTCATGACTCGCCCCGAGTGGCGGCTTATGTTGAGGTGGAGAACGAGAAGACTCAGCAAGACGCCGTGGACATGTTAGAAGAGCACAGGGAGCATGCTTTGGAGCGATCAGCTATATATCAACAGGATCTGAGGCGATACCACAGTTGCCGAGTCAAAACCCAGGTTTTCCAGGAAGGGGACCTGGTATTGCGCTTAGTGCAATCAAAGGAAGGGAAGCACAAGTTATCTCCACCATGGGAGGGCCCGTTCATCATAAGCCGGAATTTGCATAATGGATCATACTACTTAATAGATGCAAGGGAAGAGTCGGACACTGTCAATGACACCGCCCATACCACTTCATCTATGCAAGAACGGGAAAGACCATGGAACTTGGCTCAGCTGCGTCCCTACTACACTTAGCATAGACTCGGTTTACAAGTTGAATTGCACGATGTAACAGGCAGTAGGTATCAGACGCACTCTTTTCCTATCCAGGGTACCTAAGGGGACTGGAGGGTTTTTAATGAGGCAGCTTGCTGACCTAACCTTTTTCATATCAATAAAGAGATGGTTAAACTATGATATTGTTTGTTTCCTATTTCTTTCTGTTAGTTTGTTTTGAGTTTTTATGTCTTATTCTACTCCACATCAGGTAAGTATTTATTGTCTAGTCATAGTATACTAGGTTTAAATTTTTCATAGATTGCATATATAAGTCTTGGGGCTGATTGCTTGAATAGCACAGTTATAATATCAGACCCGGCCACGATGCCATTAGGTTATGAGGACCGATTACTTGCAATAAGTACGGTTACAATCTTATAGCCGGACAATAGAGCCAAACTTTCTTGGTTTTTCTTGTTTAAGCTTGATGTGACTCGCAATAGTGTGGCGTGTTTTGCTAACATATAATTACAATCAGTCATGATGCCCACTGGGACTTTCCTGACCCCGGTTTTATAAATTATAGCAGCATTGAATATCCACGCGAAAGACGGCTTACAACAAAGAGGATCAAAAGGGTCATCCAAACCACATGTTATGCGGAGTAAAAGGCTATAGCCGGAAACTCACAATGTATTAAGCATAGCTTCAAAATTCATATGTGTAGCTATATGTTTTGGGCCTTGGCAAAAACAGGGAGCTTTTCTTAAAACTTTAAGTCCCTAGACTCGGAAATTTGGGTCTTGGGGACTTGGGAATTTGAGAAAAACAACAAACTGTCTAGCTATTGAGCTTAAAACCCAAAAATCCGAGTCTTGGGGACTTGGGGACTTAAGAAGCAAAGTTCACACGGTCAAAAAAATCCCAAGACCCGGAAACCGAGTCTCATAGATTTGGAAAAGAAGAAAGTGCAGAAAAGTGAAAATATGCAAGCTAAAGGCTAAAAAGTGCATATCAAGGTGGATGGCCAAAATGGCCATCAAAAGCCATAAAAGTTTAAGTGTGTTACAAAACCAAGAGAGTTGTATCGCAAGTGCGCAGGCGCACTATCAAATAAATAATTATATCAGGCATATTACAAAATGCCTATTGGCCGAATGAGTGTTTATGGGAGAAAACGATAAACTTTACTCGGCATCCATAGCTGAGTCATCAGCAGTAGTCTTGGTAGCCGGGTCTTCGGCGGTTTCTTCTGTATCTTTCCGTGCCTCCGTGTCCGGGTCAACCACGGTATCAGCGCGAGCTGGAGGAGGGACAACTGGAGTGGATGATAATGGCGCAGAGTCGGCCTCGGCCTTCTTCTTGGCAACTTCCTCCTTCAACCGGGCTAACATATCAAAAGGAACAGGGAGAGCAGAGGGTGCCGGCTTATCTTCAGCGTTGTACGGAGGGGTAAGCTTGTTCACATCAAGTTTCTCGGCAATCAAGCTGGCCGAGTGACGAATCTGAGTGTGGAGAGCTTTGAAGTCCTTTGCCGAGAATCGAGAGACGTCAGTATTGAATTCGGGGAATCCGTTCACAAGCGTTGCCGACTCAAGCCTAGGATAGTAGGCTTTGGCCAACGCGAGGCCACGTGTCACCCCAACCCGGCACGCCGAGCGCTTCCAATGATCGATCCAGGCAGGGATCGTCGAGCAGGCATCGAGCATCTGGGATACGCCGCCATATGCACCAGGCCACTTCACGGCTTCAAGGGTCCACTTGGTCCCCACAGAAAACTGCCGGATAACCGCCTTAAGGGTCTTCAGTTTCTCCATATCATCTTCATCATCAACCTTTTCACCCGGACCTGCAGAATAAAAAGAGAAGCAAAGTGGTAAGACTCGGGTTATAGACCCTACAAAATGAGAAACCCGAGTGATTATTAGGAAGTTAGGTTCGTTTACCAATTATGGAGCTGTAAGTATCGGCAACAAAGGTTGATAGTTTTTTCAGCAAACCCTCAGCGTGCTGGAGTTTTTTCTTGTATTTCTTGCAGTCCTTGGAAAGTTCCTTCACCTCGGCCTCCAGCTCTTCTCGGAGTTTGGTCTCAACCTGGAGGAGTTCGTTGGTTTTCGTCAACATCTCCTCCGTCCGGGTCACGTAAGCCTGAAAAAACTAACGAGGGAATATCAGTCGGCTGTAGGGTAAAAACCGAGCAAGGAAGGTTATACAGGTATGGGAGTACCGAGTAAACTATATACAGTTCACTCGGAACTTGGGGACTAGATGAGTATGCAAATAATATCGGTTAAATTACCTAATGCTAAGCCGCTAGAGACTCGATAATATCTTTTTCATTGGCTTTCAAAGAATAATATTCCTCCAGCATCCCTTCAAAATCAGGCCACTGAGATTCGGCCTGGAGGAGCTAGGGTTCTGATTACCCGGTGGCGGGGTCCTCTCCTGCTTGAGCGGGCCGACTCTGGTCGCCTGGGTGTTAGGAGCAGGGGCTGCCCTCTGGGCTCCCAGATACTCGACGTCAGCATCATCCGATTGATGTGTGGGCAGGGGCTGGATAGACTGTCTACCGGCCTCAGGTGCAAAGGAGTTTAGGTTATCAGAAAGAGATAGGGTATCATCAGAGAAACCCGGCAAAGGCTTTTCGCCGGGTGAGGATGTATCTCGGCAATAGAAAAACATCTTCTGCCAGTGCTTCACGTGAGTGTGAAGACTGAGAGTCGGCATCCGAGATTTTTTACGTCTCTGAATCGAAAACCCCCCTCCCCCGCCCCCACAAACTAGGAGGGGCCCGTCTGTGCCCTCCCGGCAGGGTTTGCATTGGAACAACTCTAAGAATAAAGCAAGATTTGGGGGAATACAGAGATAGGCCTCGCAAAGGACTATGAAGTGGCAAATATTCAACATTGAATTCGGTCCAATATCAAACACCTGGAGCTTATAGTGGTCCAAAAGATCCCGGAAAAAAGGGTGACCCAGGGGGCGGAAACCCCGGATCACGTGCTCAAGGAAGATAACTACCTCATCCGGGCCGGGAGAAGGCCGGGTTTCCTCACCCGGCGTCCCCCAATGGTTGTCCGACTCAGCGAGCAGGACTCTAGACTCGGCTAGCTCGCCGAGTTTTGCCTTGGTAACAGTCAATTTCGCCCAATTGGCGGAAATCGACTGACCCGACTTTTGCTTTGAAGCCGGGTTTTTGCCCTTCAGCTTGGCGCTACCTTTGGGTGCCATGGAGTGTAAATCTAGACGAGGTTAAAATACAAGTGAGTATAGATCTAAAAATTAAGGAGAATGTGTCTAATGAAGCAGCAAGAAAAGAGAGATAACAGCTAAGTGCTTGCAAGGGATACGGAAATAGATCTAGATAAGAACAATTGCGGATGAATGTGAGATTGGAAACTGCGAAAACACATCTAGGTAGTGGAGCAATGGCGGATAAATACAGATGAGATTCAAGCCAAAGTGCCAATGTAAGATCGGAAAGAGGGAAATCTAGGTCTAATGGTCAATAGAACTTACCGGAATGATCCGTTGACGGAGATGTGGGCGGCGACCGGCGGCGAGCTTGGTGGCGCTGGCGCGGCCTTGGCGGTTAAGCGCTCAGTCTCGGGCTTGTGGGCGCGGGGGCAGAGCGGGAGGAGGAAGATGAAGGAGAAATGGCTGTTTGGGAATTTTAGGGTTGACCCCCCGGGGCCAATTTATAGGCGCGGGGAAACCCTAGGGTTTGAGCGGTAAGTTGAGAAATTTTCGGAAAAGATTGATCCGGCCCGGGAATCTGGGGATAAGGATCAAGGTAATTATTGCGAGATATCCGGATAAGATTGAGTCGGTTGAGTGAGTCGGATTTAAGGTGTATTACTCGGATTGGCTGATAGAGATATGAATGCCGGGTCATGTTATGTTTCCTTGGAGTGTTAACCCGGGGAATGATGCCTTGGCTCGGAGAAAACCGGGTTATTATATGGACCGCCCAAAGAGCATGCCTGGCTATAGTTAAAACATTCTAACCCGGTATATTATGAATTTGAATGTTTATTGTTTTGCAGGGAATAGTGTGCGCTTCATGTTGATCCCAAGATGCCCAAGCTATTCTGGGGACTACTGTTGGAGGGATGGTAACCCGGTAGGCTCATACATAGGTGAAACCCGGCCCGAAGGAAATCACACAAGACCCGGCCCAAGGTGGAGGAGTTTCTAGAAGTCCCGAAAGGGAGCGTGTATCTTGTAATCCGTACCTTGGGAGCCAAGATTAGGAAAGCTAGGGTTGCGTGTGTGTTTTGGGTAGGATTCCGGGTGTGACTTGTATAGGAAGCCAGAGAGTCGGGTAATATATAAACCGGCTCCTGGGACAGAGAGATCAAGAGTTTTCCATATATTCGATTATTCCAGTAATACGAGGGTTGATAGTTGTAACCCTAGATCGGAGACTCGGCGACATTACGGCCTGAGCTACCAGATCACCAGATAATATGATTTCCTCTGAGCTAAACCCTCTCCCAAACACCAGAGTCGATTTTCCCCAAAGTAAGTTACCCCTGGTAACGTCTGCTGTGATTATCCCACGATACATGGAGGAAAGGCTGCAGGTGAACAAGAACCTGCAAAGGGCAACTGGCCACAGACTCTTGTGGGACGACTATTTTTGGGACACGCTGGCAAACCTACCTCATGAATTTCGGAGGCGTTTTTGGATGAACAGAGATGTCTTCAGGAGAATTGTGCACGGTGTTGGGAGTATGACGACTACTTTGCGCTAAAAACAGACTGTACATAGCTTCTAGGATTTTCATCTCTTCAGAAATGCACGGCTGCAATACGATGTCTTGCATATGGAGCCCCTACAGATTCATTGGATGACTATTTTCGTATGTCTGAGACCACCACCGTTCAAGCCACATTTCGATTTTGCAAGTCAGAAGTTGTAGTATTTGGTCCCGTGTATCAGAGATCACAAAATGAAGCAGACACGACTCGTTTATTGGCAGAAGGACAAGAACGAGGATTTCATGGGATGCCTGGAAGCATCGATTGCATGCATTGGAATTGGAAGAATTGTCCATTTTCTTGGCAAGGGATGTACAAAGGTGGTCATCATGGAAAGTGCGCTGTTGTGCTTGAGACTGTGGCTGATTATGATCTTTGTATTTGGCATTCATTTTTTGGAATGGCCGGTTCTCACAATGACCTCAACATGTTGCAACACTCTCCGATATTCTAGAGAGTAGGTGAAGGACATGCTTCGGGCTGCAACTATTCGATCAATGGACGTGAGTATGATAGAGGGTACTACCTAGCGGATGGCATATACCCCAATTGGTCTACATTTGTGAAGACAATCCGTGATCCTGTGGGTGAGGAAAATATTTTTTTTGCAAAGAAACAGGAGGATGCCCGGAAAGATGTGAAAAGGGAATTCGTTGTACTCTAGGCACGGTTTGCTTTGGTAAGATATCCTTATCTATTTTCGTCGATAGATCAAATGTGTGATGTCATGAACTCTTGTATTATCATGCATAACATGATCATCGAGAGCGAGCGAGACATCGGAATGGTGTTCGATGAGCCAGACTTTCAGAGCCCTCTTGCGGATCCATAACTGGGCGTGTCTGCTGAGTTTGATGATTTTCTTGGTGTCTATCAGGAAATTCGTGACGAGGGAGTTCACCATCTACTTTAGGATGATCTTGTGGCACACTTGTGGGCTATGAGAGCTAACGAGTAGTTCGATTAGGAAGATTTTCCCGTACGAATTTGAAGAATTTGAAATATTTAAATTATTGTAATAACTATGCAACTATTTTTGTGTGTTTGTACAATTATTATTTACCCAGTTTATTGAGTGTTTTCATCAAATACAATATATTTTGATCAAAACCAAAACAGTGCTGCTATTTGGAGGGTAGCCAGTTGGGGGGGGGGGGGAGCGGAGCACGCCCACCAAATCCGCGGACACAGATCCAGCGACCCCAAAGGGAGCCAATTGGGGGTGCCGGACACATATTTGATGGGTGCCGCTGGAGATGCTCTAAATCGTCGCCAATAGCCTTGATAGCCAAGATAGCAAATAAGTAAAGTTGGGCCCAACGTCAGGAGGTAGGTGGTGTCCAGCGTGGCAAACATACATCAGGTAAAATCCCTCTTTTTCTCTGCCCCTACCGGCTTCTTCTGCCCTCTCAAACATCCAATCGCCAGTGTTGTCTTGCACATGCATGGAGTTTTCCACCATGGTGGTGCTGCTACAGCTAGCGGCAGAGGTAGGTCGAAGAACCAATCTCTCGTAGAAAACTGTCCATCTGGTTGATGAATCCCCGGTGCTTGACCCTGGTAACCCGGCGACCGCATACAGCCCCTTTGCATGCACAGATGCCACACTGATAAGACATACTTGTCACTCAACATTTCATCAATGCCCTCCAAGCTAAGCTGCAGCATTGGCAGCAGGAATGCCATAGCCTCGCCGTCGATCGCGAGTCTCGTCCTCATTGTTGTCTTCATCACCACCGTTGGTGAAGCACTTGGTGGAGAACTTGACGCTGCCATTAGGATGCGGATAAATCAGTTACATCAAGAGGAACAAGCCTAGAAAGAAAGAGAGGAGATGGTGTCAAATGTACAGTACATGTGTCTGTTAGAATTTTAGATGGGCTAGCTATATGGGCTCACATGTCTAGCCCACTAAGCCCACTAAAATCCTGAAATTGTCATGGCCCATTCATGAATAATGAGTGGAGTGAGTGGGACTAAAGTTTAGTCCCACATTGCTAGTTTGGAGAGAGTGGAACCACCTTATAAGGTGAGCCATTCTAGCTCATGTATGAGTAGGCAAGGCAAGAGGAGAGGTGTGCCACACGCGCGCTCCTCCGCCGCCCGCCTCGCCTCGCCACGCCACGCCACGCCACGTCGCGCCGCGCCGCGGGTTGCGGGAACGAGCCGAGAGCGTTTATTTTGTCGGTTGGGAAAACTTAATGAGTCATTAATTTGGTAATTAACGGACGCGTTAATTCCAAAACTGTTTCCGTTTCCTTTCTGGATTGTGTGGAGCCGAACCGACTCAGACGTGGAGTTACGCCCACGTCTCTCCCAGCCCGCATATAAATACGCGCATACGGTAAACCCTAGCCGCCACTTCGTCATATGGTTTCGCACCACCGTTCCAGAGCACTGCGCCGCCAATCAAGTCTTCTCCATCCCTCCTTCCGGCGTGTACCGCGAGAAGGGACAGCAGGCCTCCGGAACCCCGCCTCTTGTGATCCTGTACGGGAGAGGGGCGATCAGGTTTTTGGGGAGCGCACTCGCGCGACTGCTGACGGCGACTACTTCCCCAACGACGACTTCTTCCCCGACCTCGGCAATCTCTTCATCAACGACATGGCCGACACCGGGGACAACAACAACGGCGGTGCCGCTACCGCTCCATCGTACGTAACTCTATTCCATCTGTATGAGATATTCCTGGAATTCATATGTCTAGTTCTAGCTATAGATTGGATCATTCTGTCTACTGTACTAGATCTAGATATTTGCATGATTACTGTATTTGCTACCGTCGCAATTCATCTGCTGCTATTTCGAATTAAATCATGTGCTAAATTGCTAATATATTCAACAATCCAAAAACCTGATTATAGGCAATTTCTTAAACCTGCGCCGTCTGTCATTGCGGCGACAAGGCCAATCCCTTTCAAGGGTGTGGACTATAAGAGGTGGTGCACGAGAGCAGTGCTATGGTTTCAAACCTTGCGCTGCTATGCGGCCACCAAGGGCAAGCCTGAGGGCGATCTCAATCCAGCACAGCTGGAGGCCTTTGAGAATATGGACACTATGTTTAAAAGTGCCCTCCTCGGTATTATCGATGATTCCATCATGGATCCGTATATGTCGTTTGATAACGACAAGGATATGTGGGCTGCACTCGAGGCCAAATTTGGGGCCTCAGATGCTGGCAGCGAGCTGTATGTCATGGAGCAATTCTATGACTACAGAATGACTGATGAGCGCTCTGTTGTTCAACAGGCTCATGAGATACAGTCACTCGCTAAAGAACTTGAGCACTTTAAGTGTATGTTACCGGACAAGTTTGTGGCCGGAGGCATTATTGCCAAGCTTCCATCTTCATGGAGCACCTTTGCTACTTCTCTGAAACACAAGAGACAGGAGTTTTCCGTTTCGGACCTCATCGGATCTCTTGACGTGGAAGAGAAGGCGAGAGCAAAGAATACACGTGCTCGGGCTGCTGAGGTAGGTTCTTCTGCCCATGTGGTACAGAAGAAACACTACCCGCCCAACAAGGCTAAATATAACAAAAAAAAAATCCGAGTTTAAAGGCAAACCCGATGGCAAGTTTAAGCCTTCACACTCTACCAACTTCAAGAAGAGAAAGGGGTCATGTCACGTTTGTGGTGAACTGACCCATTGGGCTCCAAAATGCCCTAAGCGATATGAGTTGCAGCCGCAGGAGAACAGCGGCAAGACCGCTAATGTTGTCATGGCTGACACTGAGATGAAGGATTCTGGGTACGGTATAGTTCCCACTATTCTTTCAGTTTGTCATTCTCCTGAATGGTTAATTGACACAGGTGCCAATGTACATGTTTTTGCTGATGCTTCCATGTTCTCTTCTTATCAGGTCACAGGGACTTCCCCCGTGCTGATGGGGAACGGGTCACGTGCTACTGTTCGTGGTGTTGGTACGGTCGATCTGAAGTTTACTTCGGGGAAGATCGTGCGACTGAAGAACGTTCATCATGTGCCCTCCATCAATAAAAATCTCGTCAGCGGCTCACGTTTATGTCGAGATGGTTTTAAGTTGGTTTTTCGAGTCTAATAAAGTTGTAATTTCCAAGTATGGACAATTTATTGGTAAAGGCTATGAATGCGGAGGCTTGTTCCGCTTATCCTTGTCAGATATTTGCACCAAAGTTATTAATAATGTTTGCCACGATAATGATTGTGATGTTTGGCATTCACGACTTTGTCATATTAATTTTGGTTGCATGACGCGGTTAGCAAATATGAGTTTAATTCCGAAATTCAGTACTATTAAAGGTTCCAAATGTCAAGTGTGTGTTCAAGCTAAGCAACCTCGCAAATCTCATAAGACTGCGGAGGCGAGAGACTTGGCACCACTAGAACTTATACATTCTGATCTTTGTGAGATGAATGGCGTATTGACAAAAGGTGGAAAGAAATATTTTATGACACTTATTGATGACTCCACTAGATATTGTTATGTGTATCTTCTGAAATCTAAAGATGAAGCTTTAACTTATTTCAAGAACTATAAGGCCGAAGCAGAGAACCAACTTGATCGTAAAATTAAACGGCTTAGGTCTGATCGTGGTGAAGAGTATTTGTCCAACGAGTTTAATTCTTTTTGTGTTGAACACGGTATTATTCATGAGAGGACGCCTCCCTACTCACCTCAGTCAAATGGGGTGGCTGAAAGAAAGAACCGAACGTTGTCTGATTTGGTTAACGCCATGTTAGACACTTCGGGTCTCTCCAAGGCATGGTGGGGGGAGGCGCTAATGACTGCATGTCATGTCGTAAACCGAGTTCCCACAAAGAATAAAACCATTACTCCATTTGAGGAATGGGAAAGGAAAAGGTTGAAACTCTCCTACCTACGTACTTGGGGTTGTTTGGCGAAAGTCAATATACCGATTCCCAAGAAGCGCAAGCTTGGACCTAAAACCGTAGATTGTGTTCTTCTGGGATATGCTTTTAATAGCATTGGTTATAGACTCTTGATAGTAAAATTTGAGGTATCCGACATGCATGTTGGTACGATTATGGAGTCAAATGACGCGACTTTCTTTGAGAACATATTTCCTATGAAGGATATGTCTAGCTCATCAAATCAGGAGAAACCTGTTTCATCTAGTCAGGAATTAGTTGGGATTCCTGAATCCACCATTCCGATAGAACACGTTGAGAATCCTGAGGAGGATGACAATGAAGTTCCTGTAAGGAGCAAGAGACAGAGGACTGCAAAGTCCTTTGGTAATGATTTCATTGTGTACCTCGTGGATGACACACCCAGGACTATTTCAGAAGCCTATGCGTCTCTTGATGCTAACTACTGGAAGGAGGCTGTTCGTTGCGAGATGGATTCCATCTTGGCTAACGGAACCTGGGAAATCACTGATCGTCCTTATGGGTGTAAACCTGTAGGATGTAAGTGGGTGTCCAAGAAAAAGCTTAGGCCTGATGGTACAATTGAAAAGTACAAGGCAAGGCTTGTGGCCAAGGGTTATACCAAGAAAGAAGGTGAAGACTTCTTTGATACTTACTCACTTGTGGCTAGACTGACCACAATTCGTGTGCTACTCTCACTGGCTGCCTCGCACGGTCTTCTCGTCCATCAAATGGACGTTAAGACGGCTTTCCTTAATGGAGAGTTGGACAAGGAAATTTACATGGAGCAGCCAGATGGTTTCGTAGTACCAGGTCAGGAAGGCAAGGTGTGTAAGTTATTGAAGTCATTATACGGCCTCAAGCAAGCGCCTAAGCAATGGCATGAAAAGTTCGAAAGGACTTTGACTACTGAAGGCTTTCTTGTAAACGAAGCTGATAAATGTGTGTACTATCGCCATGGTGGGGGCGAGGGAGTTATTCTATGTCTATACGTTAATGACATATTGATCTTTGGGACCAATCTTGATTTAATCAAGGAAGTTAAGGATTTCTTATCTCGCTGTTTTGAGATGAAGGATCTAGGAGTAGCTGATGTTATCTTGAACATCAAGCTGTTGAGAGATGATAATGGTGGGATCACACTACTTCAATCTCACTATGTGGAAAAGGTCTTGAGTCGCTTTGGGTATAGTGACTGCAAGCCTTCTTCAACTCCATATGATGCTAGTTTGTTGCTTCGAAAGAATCAACGGATTACTAGAGATCAACTGAGATATTCTCAGATTATAGGCTCGCTTATGTATTTGGCGAGTGCCACGAGGCCTGACATCTCTTTTGCTGTGAGCAAATTGAGCCGGTTTGTTTCCAATCCGGGAGATGATCATTGGCGTGCGCTTGAGAGAGTTATGCGCTATTTAAAAGACACTGCGAGTTATGGAATTCACTATACCGGAAACCCGAGGGTTCTGGAAGGATATAGTGATTCTAATTGGATATCTGATGCTGATGAGCTTAAGGCCACTAGTGGTTATGTTTTTACACTTGGTGGTGGCGCTGTTTCCTGGAAGTCTTGCAAGCAGACCATCTTAACGTGGTCAACTATAGAAGCAGAACTCGCAGCATTAGACACAACTACTGTTGAGGCAGAGTGGCTTCGTGAGCTCTTGATGGACTTGCCTATGGTTGAAAAACCAATACCCGCAATCCTAATGAACAGTGATAATCAAACTGTGATCGTCAAAGTGAACAGTTCTAAGGAAAACGCAAAGTCATCAAGACATGTGAAGAGGAGATTAAAATCTGTCAGGAAATTGAGGAACTCCGGAGTTATTGCGTTGGATTATATCCAAACATCTATGAACTTAGCAGATCCCTTCACAAAGGGTTTATCACGGAATGTGATAGATAATGCATCGAGGGAGATGGGTTTGAGACCCACGTTATGAGTTGTCTACAGTGGTAACCCACTCTATGTGATCGGAGATCCCGTGAATTAGAAGTGGGAGACAAGCTGTTGGTCGGCTGAGAGGAGAGTATCCTTATATTTTATTCCACTCCATAAAAGATGCAATACTCTCCTGATCCGTACGGTAGGTTGACATTTGTCTTAATGTGTTCCAAGTGGCTTATTTATATAAGCAGAGATGTGTCCTACAGAACATCTCCTGAGGAACTCACCTATATGAGTCTGACTGTTAAACGTCGCAGTCTATGAGAATCGGGTACTCTCTAATAAACTCATGAAAGGCCTTCGGAGTATGACGCATACGCTCCAAACCGCGGGGAAGCCTTGCGGCAGCCTAGTATCGGTTCAGACGTTGTGTGAAACTGGTATCACAGCAAACTTGTAGTTCAAGGCGTAGTCCACTATTCAAGTTGTGAACTAGTGTACCATGATGTTCTAAGTGGAAGTTCAACTTAACAGTCTCCACTAACACCGTTATATAAACAATGTTTTGGACAGAGTTTATGAAATATGCTAATGACACTTTGTGGGGGATTATTAGAATTTTACATGGGCTAGCTATATGGGCTCACATGTCTAGCCCACTAAGCCCACTAAAATCCTGAAATTGTCATGGCCCATTCATAAATAATGAGTGGAGTGAGTGGGACTAAAGTTTAGTCCCACATTGCTAGTTTGGAGAGAGTGGAACCACCTTATAAGGTGAGCCATTCTAGCTCATGTATGAGTAGGCAAGGCAAGAGGAGAGGTGTGCCACACGCGCGCTCCTCCTCCGCCGCCCACCTCGTCACGATGAGTCATTAATTTGGTAATTAACGGACGCGTTAATTCCAAAACCGTTTCCGTTTCCTTTCTGGATCGTGGAGCCGAACCGACTCAGACGTGGAGTTACGCCTACGTCTCTCCCAGCCCGCATATAAATACGCGCATACGGTAAACCCTAGCCGCCACTTCGTCATATGGTTTCGCACCACCGTTCCAAAGCACTGCGCCTCCAATCAAGTCTTCTCCATCCCTCCTTCCGGCGTGCACCGCGAGAAGGGACAGCAGGCCTCCGGAACCCCGCCTCTTGTGATCATGTACGGGAGAGGGGCGATCAGGTTTTTGGGGAGCGCACTCGCGCGACTACTGACCGCGACTACTTCCCCGACCTCGGCAATCTCTTCATCAACGACATGGCCGACACCGGGGACAACAACAACGGCGGTGCCGCTACCGCTCCATCGTACGTAACTCTATTCCATCTGTATGAGATATTCCTGGAATTCATATGTCTAGTTCTAGCTATAGATTGGATCATTCTCTCTACTGTACTAGATCTAGATATTTGCATGATTATTGTATTTGCTACTGTCGCAATTCATCTGCTGCTATTTCGAATTAAATCATGTGCTAAATTGCTAATATATTCAACAATCCAAAAACCTGATTATAGGCAATTTCTTGCACCTGCGCCGTCTGTCATTGCGGCGACAAGGCCAATCCCTTTCAAGGGTGTGGACTATAAGAGGTGGCGCATGAGAGCAGTGTGTAACAGCCCTACTTTTTGTGTAATAAAGAGAGGTGTTGTGTACATGGCATGCATGCATGAAATTTGGACCAAAATTTTTGCTTTTAAAGTTTAATCAGAGAATTACCAGAAAGTTACTTAAACTTGTTTCAAACAAATTTGTTCTACAAAGTTTTTCAAATGGAACCAACTTTATGCTAGAAAGTTAGCAAATTTGAAGAGCTTCCCAACGACTATTTTTGTGTAATTTTTGGTTCACAAAAAGGCCCTCAAATTTCATTTTTGGGTTCAGTTTTATTTTTTCCCAGGGGCTTCTTTGTAAATCTTATTTTCTCCCAGGGGGTTTTCTTGAAAACCTTGTCGTCTTCCTCCTGTCCGGTGACAGGAGGGCAGCCGCCGCCTCGCGCGCCACCTCCTGCTTCCCCGCTGTCGACGTGGAGGCCCCGATAGCTCAAGGAGACGTCCCCATCGAGCTCAGCTCGCAGAACTCTCTCTCTCTCTCGCAGCTCCTCTCCCCTCCCCTGTCTCTCTTCCGCCCGAAACCGGCCGTCGCCGTCGATCCGTCACCGCCGTCGCTCCGCTCCCTCCCCGGCCCTCTCGTTGGGCTCATCGGATCCGCGACGAGCTCCTCCCCGCCCTCGAGCAGACGCAGCAGCCGGGATGCCGTAGGCGCCGCGAATCGCGCCGCCTCCTTCCTCCTCTCCGGTCGCCGGATTCCTCACCGTGCCGCCATCTCCGGCCACCTCCGGCCCCGCCGAGCTCTTCATCGTGCTCGTGGTGAGCTCCTGCTCCTCCCCAGCCCCTCCATTCGCCCTATCCCGTTTGGAATCAGCGAGTTCGCCGGAACCCGAACCCTCCCGCCGCCGCCCGCCGTCGATTCCTCGCCGCCGATCATCCCGTGCTAGCAGCGCCGCCCCTGTAAGGTACCCTGCGACGAGGAGCACCCGAGGAGCCATCTAGCGCTTCCCGGGATGCCCTCCTCCGCCGCCAGCGCCCGCTTCCGGCCACCGGCCGGCCACCGTGAGGTCACGGTGATGTCACCGTGACATCACCTGCCCACGTGGCTTGCCAAGTGGCATTTTTTCTGTCTGTTTTAAACTGAGCAGTGGGCCCCGCAGTAAAAGAGAAAAACAGAAAATAATTGATTTCTGGAAAATTAATAACTTTTATTTCACAGCTCCAAAAATTATGAAAAAAATATGTATGTGTTCAGAAAAATGAGAGCTATTTATTCATGTCATTTTCATACATGTTCAACCAAGTTTAAAATGAGGTCACTTTTGTACTTAACTTTTAATTCAATTAAATATTGAAAATAAAGTTTTTATTCAATAAAAATAGAAAATTAAGTGTAATATACCATTTTGATCAGTGAAACAAATGCAATCCAACTATGAGGTTTACAAAGTCATTTGAGCATGTTAGCTTGGTCACATCTTCAGTTTAGGGTTTTTCCCCCTCCTCCGGTGTTCGTCGTGCACGGCGCGAAACCCTAGCTTCCTGCTCCATCTTCTAAGCTTCATTTCAATTGCATTGTTTTACTCATGCATACATATTGTGCATTGCACTGTCGTCAAGTATTGATTGTTTGCCTTCTTTCCGGTGTTGTTCGTTATCGGTAGACCGCGATCCGGAGGTCGACCCGGCGTTCTACGACAACCCAAGCACTACTTTCGACGAGCAAGGCAAGCACAACCTCATGGCTCCACCCATGTTTTGAGTCTTTCAACCTCTTACTCATGCATTCGATTCAACTTGGTTTTGAGTCTGTTAGAGTAACCTATCCACTGCATGACCCCTCCCCTCACATGTCACCTTCATACCTGTTTACCCTCCTAGTATGACTAGGTTTGTTTGAGTAACGTAGAGCCTTGTGTGTTCAATGCTTAGACATGCTTAGTCTTATGATCTGCTTCATCCGGTTGATGAAATGCCGATAATGCGTGAACCTAGTATGAAAGGTGTTTATGCTTTGTTATGGTTGTTTAACATGATTAACATGGCATGGATGTTGAGGCCACTGTGGGTTGTGGTGTTTGTCTCGTTCATGCCCCTAGGTGCGAGTTCTCGCCTTCGAAGCCAAGACTGAACGTACAACCACACGCGGGGCCTAACAGACCGCGCTCGGCTAACTAACTTGTCTAGTCACTTCCATGGGTCACGTAGATTGAAGTTTCCATTTGCGGGTGTGTCATAAAATGTTTTGGAGAAAACTAGGACGTGACCGGGACCAGTGATGGACGTACACGGATCTTGTCCCGACTCACAGAACAGGTGCCGTCAGGAGGTGGCCAACTCCCTGTTGACGGGGTGGCCCTGTTTGGGTTGACTCATGGATAGGTCTAAGCAAGGTAAAGGCCGTGGTCGACCACACTCTGCCGCGCTCTTAGAGAGGAGCGTTACCGCGTGGCGTTAAGAGTCGGTTGATACGTGTGGGTAAAGTGTACCCCCTGCAGGGATAAATCTTTCGGAAAGCCGTGTCCACGGTTATGGACGACTTGGCAACGGATTCTGTGATCATAGAAAACTCTAACGGAATGACTAAAACTTGCTAGCAATGAATGAAGGATGCCTCCTCGACTACGTCGAGAGGGGTGATTCTTGTAGCATAAGGTAGTATGGGGTTGAGAAATTACTTGGTGGACTAAAGAACATAATGATCTCAGTAGTTGAGTAGACTCCTCCTCTGTTTTATAAATGCTCTATTACACGTGCTTTTCTTCCTCAACTTCGGAAAACAAAGTTGGCTTTACGCAAAGAACCTTAAAAGCCAAGTCTTGCTGAGTACCTTTTGTACTCAACCTTGCTTCGTTGTTGTTTTATTTCAGACTTCGGTGATGCAGCTGAAGAGGGGTTCTACCTCGACGTCGACGAGTAGTTAGGAGTTCCCAGGCAGCAGTCTGGTATCTGTAGTATGGGTTTGGCTACGTTGCTTATGTTTCGGACTCTTAGTCCTTTTGCTCTTGTTGTATAGCAACATATTTGCTTTCGCTGCTTGTTGTAATGTTGGGTTGCTGGACCTATGTTGGTCTTGTAACCTCTGTGTGTAAGCTACTCTAGTATGCCTTGTTTAATACAACTTTCATGTCTAGAGTACTGCTTTGATCGATTGTTGGTCTCGAGCCCGTTGTTATACAGTTTTGGCTATGCCTGCATAGTTGTCGCAGTCGAGGGGTTGTGGAGCCGATGATCCATGTCCGAGCCCGCCTGCCGGAGATATCCGGCCTGGGGCGAGGTAACCCCAGTAACCCTCGATTGTTGTTGCACTTTCTGGACACATAGCATCTCTGTATAACTCCGGTCCCGTTCCTTCAGTTTCATCCGACTCGTGGATGCTTGGGTATACATATCTGGTTATGACTAGCATGGACACAAGGAGTAGTAGACCGGGGATCCGGACTACGTGCCGATGAATCCGGTCTGCCTGCCGTTGTTTGTTGCGGCCGGGGCTGGTAACCCTGAAGCCCTTGTGGGTCCACTGCTAGGAGCACATGACAGTTTGTATATCTCGGGGTCCGGGGTTCGACAGGTCTTGGTATCAGAGCAGGACTGCCTGTAGGAAACCCTTGCCGTTGGTCGATGTTGAGTCTAGAACTTGTGAAAACTACTTTGAAAAGACAAAATGAGTTATGAAAACCTTCTTAGGATTCTTTTTGCTCCTTACCTGGTATCACTCTAACTCTGAGTCGCCGTATCTCATTTGTTTTTGTGTGTTGTTTCCTTGTTGTTGTCTCAAAAGTTAGGAGTAAAACCGTTGGGTGTTTTTCTTCCGAGTACTTTGTCTCAGGTTGTTATAGTTCCAAATTCAAGTCATTTCTCCATGCCTTTTGACATCTTGAAAATGTCTTTGTTTCAGATGCCTTCTGGTCAGGTTGTTCGACATACACTATGCCTTGGAGTTCCAGGTTTTCCTCATCTCTTAGCCTCAGCCTGTGCAAACATAGGAGCCCCTTGGTATCCTGTGTACACCGTGTATGAGGAGTACCGTGACTTCCACCAGACCCAGTACTTGTGTGGTGTCCGTCTTCCACAGCTAGATGGCACCATCTTTCCTGCTGAGCACTATGCCGAGGGTATTGGTTTCACCGTTGAGATGGCTGTGCAGGATGCTGCACGGCATTGTCTTAATGAGCTTCGTTACCACTATCCAGATCACGAGCATAGCTCCTTCCGTTACTGCCCTGGTTCAGATGCTACTCTTGATGGGTGTTTTACCCACACCTTTGCTGATCCCTCCCAGGAGGAAGATCTTACACTTAGGTGCACCGCTGATCTCCTTGCTGCTTATGCTCGTCGCGAGCGTGAGCTTAGTGCACTAGTTATCACCCTTGCAGCTAGTCTCAGGACTGTGACAGCCAGAGTGAGGCCATTCGTTGAGAGTGGTATTGTTCAGGCCTCTGAGATAGAGCTTCCAGCTGTACTTGTGCCTTCCTCGGTTGCATCTCCAGATGTTGGAGGTGATGTTCCCCCTCGTGGACGCCTCAGGAGGCCTAGCATGGTGCGTGGTGTACCACAGTCTCTCCACGGACCGCAGGACGAGTCTGTTCGTCGCTACCCTGGTGCTCCGGTTCCACTTCCTTTCGACTTCGGAGGATACTGAGACCGTTGTCGGTTGCAGCTAGAGTAATGTTTGCTTTCATGTACTCGAAACCCGAAGTTGTAGAAAAATAATGTATAGGAGCAGAACTTCGGTGATGTGTATCTACCGTACTTTCTTTCAGTGTTGTATGCACTTAAGCTTGTGAGCTTGTACCGCCACTATGTATGGTTTGTACTTCGACTGGTTTCAATAAATGTTGTAATATGTTGTCTCCATGTTGATGAAATGATACACTTCATGTTCATTCATTCTGTTCCACTACATTTTGGCATGTATCTTGTTGTTCCGTTGGAATTATTACATGTCGATCCATTGTATCCTTTCCATGGATGTGTTATTCATGATTCTTCTTCCTTTTACTCAGGATGTCGGGTGGTACTCGTGGCCGTAACAACCCTCCCCCTGAGCCAACACCTCCGCCGCCACCCACAATGGCGCAGGTGCTGCAGAGCATTGAGACTAACCGCCTGAGGAACGAACAACTTCTGGAGCGTGTGGCCCAGAATACTGAACGCCGTGCTGCCGGTGTTACACTCGTGGACTTCCTCAAGGCTCAGCCACCTTACTTTGCTGACTCCACTGAGCCTCTCGATGCCGATGACTGGCTTCGCACAATGGAGCGCAAGTTCATTGCTCTCCGTGTCCAGGAACGTGACCGTGTGAACTTCGCCACCTATAAGCTTGAAGGTGCTGCTGGTGCTTGGTGGGAAGGCTTTCTGGCGTTGCAGGCGCCCGATCATGAGGTCACTTGGGCAGAGTTCCGTACTGCTTTCCGTGAGGCTTATATTCCGAAGGCAGTTATGGATGGTAAAAGAAAGGAGTTCCTTGATCTCACTCAGGGCAGTATGGGTATTGAGGCCTATGGTCGTGTGTTCACTCGTCTGGCTCGCTATGCTCCTCGTGATGTCACTAATGACGAGGACAAGCAGGATCTGTTCCGTAAGGGCCTGAACCCAACTGTTCGTTATGAGATGCTGCCCTTCAAGTTCCAGAGCTTCCAGGAACTTTACAATCAGGCCATCACTCTTGAACGTGGCAAAAAGGAGATGGATACTGCTATCAAGAAGAGTGCTGGAGATTCCCGTGCTTCACCCTCTGGTCAGAAGAGGAAGCGCCGTGTGTTCATTCCATACAGCGATGTTCCTAGGGCTCCGTTCCAGCCAAGGCCATCTGGATATGCTCCTCGTCCACCTGCCCCACCTGCTACATCAACCTATGGTGGTGGACAAGGTTCTCGTCCTCCAGTTGCCGCTCCTCCCAGCAATGTGTGCTACCGCTGTGGCCAGTCTGGTCACTTCTCGAGGGAGTGCCCTCAGAATCATGCTGGACGTGCACCTCCTCCTCCTCCTAAGAAAATGGCAAAGCCTGCTGGTGCTGGACGTGGTCGTCTGAACTATGTGACTGCCGAGGATGCTCAGGACGATCCAAGCGTCTTACTGGGTACGATTCGTGTCAACTCAATTTCGGCTTTAGCCTTATTTGATTCTGGAGCATCGCATACATTCATGTCAGAAGGGTTTGCTAAAATGCATGGGATACCTTTCGAAAAGTTGCAAAAACCGTTAATGGTAAACTCCCCTGGTTGCAACTGGCAAACCACCATGGTTACGCCAGAGCTCATGGTTGAGGTGGGATCCTTACAATTCCCTGCAACCTTCATTGCCCTAAAATCCACTGACCTTGATGTCATACTGGGCATGGATTGGCTTGCTAAATATGGAGCTGTTTTGGACTGTGCAACAAAATGCCTCACCTTGAAACATCCTTCCGGTGCCATCATCGACTATTGGTCTGAGTTCACCATTCCTCCTTCAGCACGCACACGACTCTCTCCTGAACTGCAGCTGTACTTCATGCAAGGTGATTACCCTCCTGAAATTCATGAGTTACCTGTAGTCAGTGATTTCCCTGATGTGTTTCCTGAAGAGTTACCTGGCATGCCACCTGATCGAAGTGTGGAGTTTGTCATTGAGTTAGTCCCTGGTACCGCTCCTATGTCAAAAAGACCTTACCGTATGGCCCCAGAGGAGTTGGTTGAATTGAAACGCCAAATTGAGGAGTTAGAAGAAAAGGGTTTCATCCAACCTAGCACATCTTCTTGGGGTTGTCCCACGATCTTTGTCAAGAAGCGGGATACCAATGTTCCACGTTTGGTTGTTGATTATCGGCCGCTGAATGCAGTGACCATAAAAAACAAGTACCCTCTTCCAAGAATCAATGACCTCTTTGATCAGTTAGCTGGTGCAACTGTCTTTTCCAAGATGGACCTGCGATCAGGATACCATCAAATAAAGATCAGAAAGGAGGACATTCCTAAAACGGCGTTCACTACTCGTTATGGTCTTTACGAGTACACCGTCATGTCTTTCGGTCTTACTAATGCTCCAGCTACCTTCATGAGGCTTATGAACTCGGTATTCATGGAGTATCTTGATAAGTTCGTCGTGGTCTACATCGACGACATCCTGGTCTATTCCAAAACCGAAGATGATCATTCTGAACACCTGCGTTTGGTGTTATCCAAACTTCGTGAGCACAAGCTTTACGCCAAGTTCTCCAAGTGTGAGTTCTGGTTGAAAGAACTCGTCTATCTCGGACACGTGGTGTCTGCCGAAGGTGTTGCTGTTATTCCAGACAAGATCCAAACTATTCTGGACTGGGAAACACCTAAATCAGTCAAGGATGTTCGGAGTTTTCTCGGACTGGCAGGTTATTACCGTCGTTTCATCGAGAACTTCTCCAAAATTGCCAAACCTATGACTGAACTTCTTAAGAAAAGCAAAAAGTTCGAGTGGTCAGAAAAAGCAGAGGAAAGTTTCCAAACTCTGAAAACCAAACTGACTACCGCTCCTGTGCTTGTTCTTCCTGATACGAGCAAGGACTTTGTCATCTTCTGTGATGCCTCTCAACAAGGACTCGGTTGTGTGTTAATGCAAGAAGGTCATGTAGTGGCTTATGGTTCTCGTCAACTGAAACCACATGAGCACAACTACCCAACCCATGATCTTGAGCTAGCAGCCGTGGTCCATGCTCTCAAGCAATGGCGTCATTATCTTCTTGGCAACCGATGTGAGCTATACTCAGATCATCAGAGTCTGAAATATCTGTTCACCCAACCGGATCTGAATCTCAGACAGAGAAGATGGTTGGAGGTAATCAAGGACTTTGACTTGGGTCTCAACTACCAACCCGGCAAAGCAAATGTCGTTGCTGACGCGCTAAGCCGGAAATCTTATTGCAATAATTTGATGATGCAGCAAGCCCAGCCTTCTCTTCATGAGGAGTTCTCCAAGCTGAACCTTGAAGTTGTTCCTTCCGGATATCTGGCCAATTTGGAAATAAAACCTTCTCTCGAAGATCAAATAAAAGATGTTCAGAAGAACAACTTAGGCATTGCTAAGATTAAGAAGAACATTGCTAGCGGGGCTGCTAAGTGTTTCTCTGTTGATGATCAAGGCATTGTCTACTTCAAAAACCGTCTGGTTGTACCCAAGAACCAAAATCTGAGAAATCTAATACTCCAAGAGGCTCATGACACACCTCTTTCTATTCATCCTGGTAGCACCAAGATGTATCAGGATCTTCGTCCGAAATTCTGGTGGACCCGGATGAAGCGAGAAATCGCTCAGTATGTTGCTGAATGCGACGTATGTCGTCGTGTGAAGGCAGAACATCAAAGACCAGCCGGAGTTCTTCAACCTCTGCCTATTCCTGAATGGAAGTGGGATGAAGTGGGTATGGATTTCATCACCGGTCTTCCCAAGACAAAGAAAGGCCATAATGCTATCTGGGTGGTGGTTGACCGCTTGTCCAAGGTTGCTCACTTCCTTCCTATCCGAGAAGATATCACTGCTATCCAGCTGGCGGATCTGTATGTATCCAGAATAGTCAGCCTTCATGGTGTTCCAAAGAGGATCATCTCTGATCGTGGAAGTTTGTTCACCTCAAAATTCTGGGCAAGTTTCCAGCAAGCTATGGGAACCCGTCTATCTTTCAGCACTGCTTTCCATCCACAAACCGGTGGTCAAACCGAGAGAGTTAATCAGATTCTCGAGGACATGCTCCGAGCTTGTGTTATATCGTTCGGTAAGGATTGGGAGAAGTTTCTTTCATTTGCCGAGTTCACTTATAACAACAGTTATCAATCTAGCTTGGGCAAGGCTCCTTTCGAAGTTCTTTACGGCCGCAAATGCCGAACTCCGCTGAATTGGTCTGAAACCGGTGAAAGATCGTTCTTTAGTCCGGATGTAATCAAGGAAGCGGAAGAAATCGTTCGTGTCATCCGTGAACGACTGAAAACAGCTCAATCTCGCCAGAAAAGCTATTATGATCGTCATCACCAAGATGTTCATTATGAGATTGGCGAGAAAGCTTACCTTCGAGTCACACCTCTGAAAGGTGGAAAACGGTTCGGAATCAAAGGCAAACTGGCTCCTCGTTATATCGGTCCTTTCCCTATCATTGGAAAACGAGGTCAAGTTTCATATCAACTGCAGTTGCCTCCAGGATTTCCGGATGTCCATGATGTATTCCATGTCTCACAACTCAAACGTTGCTTCAAAGATCCTGTTCGTGGTGTGGATCACGAAACCATCAAGCTCAAGGATGATCTCTCTTACAAGGAGGTTCCTGTCCGTATCCTCGATGAGGCCGAACGAAGAACTCGTAGTCAAACTATCAAGTTCCTCAAAGTTCAATGGTCGCATCATTCCGAGAACGAAGCAACCTGGGAACGAGAAGATCGCTTGCGATCTAAGGCTCCGTTTGTTTGGGCTTCCACTTCTGCTTTTGGGTCCAAAAGCAGCAGCCCAAACAAACGGCAGCAGATTGGAAAGTGCTGTGAAGAAGCGCTGGCAGAAAATACACGGCGAAACCCACCGCGAGCGAAAGTTGAGGCGGGGGTGCTTCCCGCTGCTTCCCGCTGCTTCCACATTTTCTTGGACGAAAAGACCAACCGTTTTTCTAGAAATTACGCGCCTTTGCCACCGCTCGCTACCCCCGTCGAACCCCCCTGCTGTCCCGCACCCGCACCCGAACGGTCACCCCCGAAACGCATCTGGAGCCATGTCGAGCGAACCCTAGGAGAACGGAGCCTTCCGCCGCCGCCACCCCCCGCCCCGCCCCCGTCCCTCGTCCCCGTCCCCGCCACAGGCTGCAGCGGCGGCGGTTCCTCTCCGAGCTCCACCCCCGCCCTTCTCCATCCCTTGGCTTCTCCGGCCCCACTGTTCCCGCCCCCGATTCGACGGAGCCACGGCCGACTCCGGCCTTCCTCGCTGGCCGCCGGGAAGAGGAGGCGCTGGGGACGAGGCTGCGTCGCCGTCTCACGTCCGCGGGCGTCCGTGGCTTCACCAACATCGGCGACAACCAAGCCGGCTTTTCGAAGACGACGACTGGTCGGTGCTGCTGCGTTGCTCTGCGCCTCCGAATTCGTGTAGCAAGGTGAGGACTCGACTGGGATGTGCTACTGCGTTTCTGTGCTGCTGCGTTGCTCTGCTCCTCCGATTTGATATGCAATTGTTTGGTCCGATTTGGTATGGTCTGATTCGGTAGCGGTAGCCACTGCCTCTGTGTATTGTTAGTTAATATATGTATGTATATTTGCCTATATTACAGATGATTGTTTGTATGATATTTTGCATGGATAGACATAAAATAAAATCTGCAAGCAATTGTTCATATACTCTGTTATGCAATTAGATGGACCAAGATAAGGTACCGAAGGCACATTGGGATGCCTTTTCCACTACAATATTCTGTGAACTTTGCAAGCAGCAGAAAAGGGCGGGGAATAGGCCAACCGCTTTCCTTAGCCCGGAGGGGTACAAAAATCTAGCTAGAGACTTTGCTCTTAAAACAGGAAAAACCTACACCAAGACACAGTTCAAAAATAAGTGGGATTCAACCAAAGCATTGTACCAAGCATGGGTGTATTACACCACCAAATGTACCGGACTTGGTTGGGATCCGGTGAAGAAAACATTTACCGCAGATGATTCCTTTTGGGCTGAATTGATCAAGGTATGACATGTCCCCTGTTTATGCCATTTTCATATTTTGAACTCGAACACATGACTGTGGTTATTAACTTGGGAAATCTTATGTAGGCTAACAAGCTCATTGCGGGTTTCCGGAAAGGTCCTCCGGACAACTTGGAGTTGATGGATGCCATGTTTGAGGACGCACATGTTGATGGGACATCGGCGGTCATGCCGGGAGTGGCAAAAGAAGTGCCCGCTGATTTGGCTCATATGGTAGATGATGAAGGTTTGACGCCAACACCTCCTAGCGGGAATAGAAAGCGTGGGGCTGCTAGGATTGCGTGTAGCCCGGGAAAGAAAATGAAGAACCCCATGCAACAAGACTTCAAGCGTTTTGTTGACCATTGCATTAATGAAGATCATGCAATATCTTCTTCATCCCGAGTGGTGGAAGACATTGAAGCCATAATGAAAGAAGTTGTGGAATGTGGAGCGGTTGAGGGTAGTGTTGAGCATTACATGGCAACCAAGTTGTTTGCCAAACTTGAAAATCGAGCTTTCTTCAATACTATGAAAACATCGGAGGGCCGGCTTCGTTGGTTGAAGTTGCAATATGAGGATAGGAAGAGAAATTAGAGCTAGTTTATTTCTATCTTTATGCCTAGCTCATAATGTACTCTAAGATTGTATCATTTTATTATGCTACCATGTTATGTTCACTACTCATAAGACTTTGAAGATGGAAGTGCTATCTATGCCTAGCACTCCATAACTTCATTCGCGATAGTCAGTTGTTCGATCTACACTTCCATCGATGCGATACTGACGAGAACTATATGCCTCCAGGGCATGTAGTTGCCACATCGGGAGGCAATGTAGGCAATGATTTGGGAGGGGACCATGTTACCATGAACAACACCCGTGACAGCATAGCTACTGCTTTGTTCGCGGCAAGGGGAGGTGTCTAGATGTGAGAACTTCTAGCTCTTTTGGGTTGAAATGACAAGTCTTGTAACATATGTTAGAACTGAGAAATTTCGAACTATTTTCTATTCCTATGAAGAAGTCTTGTAATATACATGTTATCATCTCGTGATGTTTTATGTTTCATGTAATATTGCTTCGAACATCTTGACTTATAATCCAAAAGCCATAAGCTATAAGCCAAAAGCCTATAAAATAAATGATAAATTATTTCTGTAATTAATATGTTTACAATTAGTTTAGAAAATCTTTGGAAAATTGAGATAATTCAACTTTAAGAATTGAAAATATGTTAAAAATGGTCAGAATTAGCTAATTTCTTTCGAATCAGCATTTGTATAACTGCTTCAGTAATCAGGGGCATTCCAGACATTTCATCCTTCAAACCAGCAACAACAGCCCTCAACAGCACGCCTGCCAAACATCAAATCTCTGCTTCCAGCAGCAGGTTCCTACAGCTGCTTTCTAACAGTTCACCAGCTACAGCTGCTTCTCAACAGCAACAGCCCAAACAAACAGACCCTAAGTACCCCGACTTCTTTTCTAAAACCTAGGAATCTCGGGACGAGATTCTTGTAAGGGGGGTAGACTTGTAACAGCCCTACTTTTTGTGTAATAAAGAGAGGTGTTGTGTACATGGCATGCATGCATGAAATTTGGACCAAAATTTTTGCTTTTAAAGTTTAATCAGAGAATTACCAGAAAGTTACTTAAACTTGTTTCAAACAAATTTGTTCTACAAAGTTTTTCAAATGGAACCAACTTTATGCTAGAAAGTTAGCAAATTTGAAGAGCTTCCCAACGACTATTTTTGTGTAATTTTTGGTTCACAAAAAGGCCCTCAAATTTCATTTTTGGATTCAGTTTTTTTTTCCCAGGGGCTTCTTTGTAAATCTTATATTCTCCCAGGGGGTTTTCTTGAAAACCTTGTCGTCTTCCTCCTGTCCGGTGACAGGAGGGCAGCCGCCGCCTCGCGCGCCACCTCCTGCTTCCCCGCTGTCGACGTGGAGGCCCCGATAGCTCAAGGAGACGTCCCCATCGAGCTCAGCTCGCAGAACTCTCTCTCTCTCTCGCAGCTCCTCTCCCCTCCCCTGTCTCTCTTCCGCCCGAAACCGGCCGTCGCCGTCGATCCGTCACCGCCGTCGCTCCGCTCCCTCCCCGGCCCTCTCGTTGGGCTCATCGGATCCGCGACGAGCTCCTCCCCGCCCTCGAGCAGACGCAGCAGCCGGGATGCCGTAGGCGCCGCGAATCGCGCCGCCTCCTTCCTCCTCTCCGGTCGCCGGAATCCTCACCGCGCCGCCATCTCCGGCCACCTCCGGCCCCGCCGAGCTCTTCATCGTGCTCGTGGTGAGCTCCTGCTCCTCCCCAGCTACTCCATTCGCCCTATCCCGTTTGGAATCAGCGAGTTCGCCGGAACCCGAACCCTCCCGCCGCCGCCCGCCGTCGATTCCTCGCCGCCGATCATCCCTAGCTAGCAGCGCCGCCCCTGTAAGGTACCCTGCGACGAGGAGCACCCGAGGAGCCATCTAGCGCTTCCCGGGATGCCCTCCTCCGCCGCCAGCGCCCGCTTCCGGCCACCGGCCGGCCACCGTGAGGTCACGGTGATGTCACCTGCCCACGTGGCTTGCCAAGTGGCATTTTTTCTGTCTGTTTTAAACTGAGCAGTGGGCCCCGCAGTAAAAGAGAAAAACAGAAAATAATTGATTTCTGGAAAATTAATAACTTTTATTTCACAGCTCCAAAAATTATGAAAAAAATATGTATGTGTTCAGAAAAATGAGAGCTATTTATTCATGTCATTTTCATACATGTTCAACCAAGTTTAAAATGAGGTCACTTTTGTACTTAACTTTTAATTCAATTAAATATTGAAAATAAAGTTTTTATTCAATAAAAATAGAAAATTAAGTGTAATATACCATTTTGATCAGTGAAACAAATGCAATCCAACTATGAGGTTTACAAAGTCATTTGAGCATGTTAGCTTGGTCACATCTTCAGTTTAGGGTTTTTCCCCCTCCTCCGGTGTTCGTCGTGCACGGCGCGAAACCCTAGCTTCCTGCTCCATCTTCTAAGCTTCATTTCAATTGCATTGTTTTACTCATGCATACATATTGTGCATTGCACTGTCGTCAAGTATTGATTGTTTGCCTTCTTTCCGGTGTTGTTCGTTATCGGTAGACCGCGATCCGGAGGTCGACCCGGCGTTCTACGACAACCCAAGCACTACTTTCGACGAGCAAGGCAAGCACAACCTCATGGCTCCACCCATGTTTTGAGTCTTTCAACCTCTTACTCATGCATTCGATTCAACTTGGTTTTGAGTCTGTTAGAGTAACCTATCCACTGCATGACCCCTCCCCTCACATGTCACCTTCATACCTGTTTACCCTCCTAGTATGACTAGGTTTGTTTGAGTAACGTAGAGCCTTGTGTGTTCAATGCTTAGACATGCTTAGTCTTATGATCTGCTTCATCCGGTTGATGAAATGCCGATAATGCGTGAACCTAGTATGAAAGGTGTTTATGCTTTGTTATGGTTGTTTAACATGATTAACATGGCATGGATGTTGAGGCCACTGTGGGTTGTGGTGTTTGTCTCGTTCATGCCCCTAGGTGCGAGTTCTCGCCTTCGAAGCCAAGACTGAACGTACAGCCACACGCGGGGCCTAACAGACCGCGCTCGGCTAACTAACTTGTCTAGTCACTTCCATGGGTCACGTAGATTGAAGTTTCCATTTGCGGGTGTGTCATAAAACGTTTTGGAGAAAACTAGGACGTGACCGGGACCAGTGATGGACGTACACGGATCTTGTCCCGACTCACAGAACAGGTGCCGTCAGGAGGTGGCCAACTCCCTGTTGACGGGGTGGCCCTGTTTGGGTTGACTCATGGATAGGGCTAAGCAAGGTAAAGGCCGTGGTCGACCACACTCTGCCGCGCTCTTAGAGAGGAGCGTTACCGCGTGGCGTTAAGAGTCGGTTGATACGTGTGGGTAAAGTGTACCCCCTGCAGGGATAAATCTTTCGGAAAGCCGTGTCCACGGTTATGGACGACTTGGCAACGGATTCTGTGATCATAGACAACTCTAACGGAATGACTAAAACTTGCTAGCAATGAATGAAGGATGCCTCCTCGACTACGTCGAGAGGGGTGATTCTTGTAGCATAAGGTAGTATGGGGTTGAGAAATTACTTGGTGGACTAAAGAACATAATGATCTCAGTAGTTGAGTAGACTCCTCCTCTGTTTTATAAATGCTCTATTACACGTGCTTTTCTTCCTCAACTTCGGAAAACAAAGTTGGCTTTACGCAAAGAACCTTAAAAGCCAAGTCTTGCTGAGTACCTTTTGTACTCAACCTTGCTTCGTTGTTGTTTTATTTCAGACTTCGGTGATGCAGCTGAAGAGGGGTTCTACCTCGACGTCGACGAGTAGTTAGGAGTTCCCAGGCAGCAGTCTGGTATCTGTAGTATGGGTTTGGCTACGTTGCTTATGTTTCGGACTCTTAGTCCTTTTTCTCTTGTTGTATAGCAACATATTTGCTTTCGCTGCTTGTTGTAATGTTGGGTTGCTGGACCTATGTTGGTCTTGTAACCTCTGTGTGTAAGCTACTCTAGTATGCCTTGTTTAATACAACTTTCATGTCTAGAGTACTGCTTTGATCGATTGTTGGTCTCGAGCCCGTTGTTATACAGTTTTGGCTATGCCTGCATAGTTGTCGCAGTCGAGGGGTTGTGGAGCCGATGATCCATGTCCGAGCCCGCCTGCCGGAGATATCCGGCCTGGGGCGAGGTAACCCCAGTAACCCTCGATTGTTGTTGCACTTTCTGGACACATAGCATCTCTGTATAACTCTGGTCCCGTTCCTTCAGTTTCATCCGACTCGTGGATGCTTGGGTATACATATCTGGTTATGACTAGCATGGACACAAGGAGTAGTAGACTGGGGATCCGGACTGCGTGCCGATGAATCCGGTCTGCCTGCCGTTGTTTGTTGCGGCCGGGGCTGGTAACCCTGAAGCCCTTGTGGGTCCACTGCTAGGAGCACATGACAGTTTGTATATCTCGGGGTCCGGGGTTCGACACAGTGCTATGGTTTCAAACCTTGCGCTGCTATGCGGCCACCAAGGGCAAGCCCGAGGCCATCTCAATCCAGCACAGCTGGAGGCCTTTGAGAATATGGACACTATGTTTAAAAGTGCCCTCCTCGGTATTATCGATGATTCCATCGTGGATCCGTATATGTCGTTTGATAACGGCAAGGATATGTGGGCTGCACTCGAGGCCAAATTTGGGGCCTCGGATGCTGGCAGCGAGCTGTATGTCATGGAGCAATTCTATGACTACAGAATGACTGATGAGCGCTCTGTTGTTCAACAGTCTCATGAGATACAATCACTCGCTAAAGAACTTGAGCACTTTAAGTGTATGTTACTGGACAAGTTTGTGGCCGTAGGCATTATTGCCAAGCTTCCATCTTCATGGAGCACCTTTGCTACTTCTCTGAAACACAAGAGACAAGAGTTTTCCGTTTCGGACCTCATCGGATCTCTTGACGTGGAAGAGAAGGCGAGAGCAAAGGATACACGTGCTCGGGCTGCTGAGGTAGGTTCTTCTGCCCATGTGGTACAAAAGAAACACTACCCGCCCAACAAGCCTAAATATAACAAAAAGAAATCCCAGTTTAAAGGAAAATCCGATGGCAAGTTTAAGCCTTCACACTCTACCAACTTCAAGAAGAGAAAGGGGTCATGTCACGTTTGCGGTGAACTGACCCATTGGGCTCCAAAATGCCCTAAGCGATATGAGTTGCAGCAGCAGGAGAACAGCGACAAGACCGCTAATGTTGTCATGGCTGACACTGAGATGAAGGATTCTGGATACGGTATAGTTCCCACTATTCTTTCAGTTTGTCATTCTCCTGAATGGTTAATTGACACAGGTGCCAATGTACATGTTTTTGCTGATGCTTCCATGTTCTCTTCTTATCAGGTCACAGGGACTTCCCCTGTGCTGATGGGGAACGGGTCGCCTGCTACTGTTCGTGGTGTTGGTATGGTCGATCTGAAGTTTACTTCGGGGAAGATCGTGCGACTGAAGAACGTTCATCACGTGCCCTCCATCAATAAAAATCTCGTCAGCGGCTCACGTTTATGTCGAGATGGTTTTAAGTTGGTTTTTCGAGTCTAATAAAGTTGTAATTTCTAAGTATGGGCAATTTATTGGTAAAGGCTATAAATGCGGAGGCTTGTTCCGCTTATCCTTGTCAGGTATTTGCACCAAAGTTATTAATAATGTTTGCCACGATAATGATTGTGATGTTTGGCATTCACGACTTTGTCATATTAATTTTGGTTGCATGACGCGGTTAGCAAATATGAGTTTAATTCCGAAATTCAGTACTATTAAAGGTTCCAAATGTCAAGTGTGTGTTCAAGCTAAGCAACCTCGCAAATCTCATAAGACCGCGGAGGCGAGAGACTTGGCACCACTAGAACTTATACATTCTGATCTTTGTGAGATGAATGGCGTATTGACAAAAGGTGGAAAGAAATATTTTATGACACTTATTGATGACTCCACTAGATATTGTTATGTGTATCTTCTGAAATCTAAAGATGAAGCTTTAACTTATTTCAAGAACTATAAGGCCGAAGCAGAGAACCAACTTGATCGTAAAATTAAACGGCTTAGGTCTGATCGTGGTGGAGAGTATTTTTCCAACGAGTTTAATTCTTTTTGTGCTGAACACGGTATTATTCATGAGAGGACACCTCCCTACTCACCTCAGTCAAATGGGGTGGCTGAAAGAAAGAACCGAACGTTGTCTGATTTGGTTAACGCCATGTTAGACACTTTGGGTCTCTCCAAGGCATGGTGGGGGGAGGCGCTAATGACTGCATGTCATGTCGTAAACCGAGTTCCCACAAAGAATAAAACCATTACTCCATTTGAGGAATGGGAAAGGAAAAGGTTGAAACTCTCCTACCTACATACTTGGGGTTGTTTGGCGAAAGTCAATATACCGATTCCCAAGAAGCGCAAGCTTGGACCTAAAACCGTAGATTGTGTTCTTCTGGGATATGCTTTTAATAGCATTGGTTATAGACTCTTGATAGTAAAATCTAAGGTATCCGACATGCATGTTGGTACGATTATGGAGTCGAATGACGCGACTTTCTTTGAGAACATATTTCCTATGAAGGATATGTCTAGCTCATCAAATCAGGAGAAACCTGTTTCATCTAGTCAGGAATTAGTTGGGATTCCTGAATCCACCATTCCGATAGAACACGTTGAGAATCCTGAGGAGGATGACAATGAAGTTCCTGTAAGGAGCAAGAGACAGAGGACTGCAAAGTCCTTTGGTAATGATTTCATTGTGTACCTCGTGGATGACACACCCAGGACTATTTCAGAAGCCTATGCGTCTCTTGATGCTAACTACTGGAAGGAGGCTGTTCGTTGCGAGATGGATTCCATCTTGGCTAACGGAACCTGGGAAATCACTGATCGTCCTTATGGGTGTAAACCTGTAGGATGTAAGTGGGTGTTCAAGAAAAAGCTTAGGCCTGATGGTACAATTGAAAAGTACAAGGCAAGGCTTGTGGCCAAGGGTTATACCAAGAAATAAGGTGAAGACTTCTTTGACACTTACTCACCTGTGGCTAGACTGACCACAATTCGTGTGCTACTCTCACTGGCTGCCTCGCACGGTCTTCTCGTCCATCAAATGGACGTTAAGACGACTTTCCTTAATGGAGAGTTGGACGAGGAAATTTACATGGAGCAGCCAGATGGTTTCGTAGTATCCGGTCAGGAAGGCAAGGTGTGTAAGTTATTGAAGTCATTATACAGCCTCAAGCAAGCGCCTAAGCAATGGCATGAAAAGTTCGAAAGGACTTTGACTGTTGAAGGCTTTGTTGTAAACGAAGCTGATAAATGTGTGTACTATCGCCATGGTGGGGGCGAGGGAGTTATTCTATGTCTATACGTTGATGACATATTGATCTTTGGGACCAATCTTGATTTAATCAAGGAAGTTAAGGATTTCTTATCTCGCTGTTTTGAGATGAAGGATCTAGGAGTAGCTGATGTTATCTTGAACATCAAGCTGTTGAGAGATGATAATGGTGGGATCACACTGCTTCAATCTCACTATGTGGAAAAGGTCTTGAGTCGCTTTGGGTATAGTGACTGCAAGCCTTCTTCAACTCCATATGATGCTAGTTTGTTGCTTCGAAAGAATCAACGGATTACTAGAGATCAACTGAGATATTCTCAAATTATAGGCTCGCTTATATATTTGGCTAGTGCCACGAGGCCTGACATCTCTTTTGCTGTGAGCAAATTGAGCCGGTTTGTTTCCAATCCGGGAGATGATCATTGGCGTGCGCTTGAGAGAGTTATGCGCTATTTAAAAGGCACTGCGAGCTATGGAATTCACTATACCGGAAACCCGAGGGTACTGGAAGGATATAGTGATTCTAATTGGATATCTGGTGCTGATGAGCTTAAGGCCACTAGTGGTTACGTTTTTACACTTGGTGGTGGCGCTGTTACCTGGAAGTCTTGCAATCAGACCATCTTAACGAGGTCAACTATGGAAGCAGAACTCGCAGCATTAGACACAGCCACTGTTGAGGCAGAGTGGCTTCGTGAGCTCTTGATGGACTTGCCTATGGTTGAAAAACCAATACCCGCAATCCTAATGAACTGTGATAATCAAACTGTGATCGTCAAAGTGAACAGTTCTAAGGATAATGCAAAGTCATCAAGACATGTGAAGAGGAGATTAAAATCTGTCAGGAAATTGAAGAACTCTGGAGTTATTGCGTTGGATTATATCCAAACATCTATGAACTTGGCAGATCCCTTCACAAAGGGTTTATCACGGAATGTGATAGATAATGCATCGAGGGAGATGGGTTTGAGACCCACGTTATGAGTTGCCCATAGTGGTAACCCACTCTATGTGATCGGAGATCCCATGAATTAGAAGTGGGAGACAAGCTGTTGGTCGGTTGAGAGGAGAGTATCCTTATATTTTATTCCACTCCATAAAAGATGCAATACTCTCCTGATCCGTACGGTAGGTTCACATTTGTCTTAATATGTTCCAAGTGGCTTATTTATATAAGCAGAGATGTGTCCTACAGAACATCTCCTGAGGAACTCGCCTATATGAGTCTGACTGTTAAACGTCGCAGTCTATGAGAATCGGGTGCTCTCTAATAAACTCATGAAAGGCCTTCGGAGTATGACGCATACGCTCCAAACCGCGGGGAAGCCTTGCGGCAGCCTAGTATCGGTTCAGACGTTGTGTGAAACTGGTATCACAGCAAACTTGTAGTTCAAGGCGTAGTCCATTATTCAAGTTGTGAACTAGTGTAGCATGATGTTCTAAGTGGAAGTTCAACTTAACAGTCTCCACTAACACCGTTATATAAAAATGTTTTGGACAGAGTTTATGAAATGTGCTAATGACACTTTGTGGGGGATTGTTAGAATTTTACATGGGCTCGCTATATGGGCTCACATGTCTAGCCCACTAAGCCCACTAAAATCCTGAAATTGTCATGGCCCATTCATGAATAATGAGTGGAGTGAGTGGGACTAAATTTTAGTCCCACATTGCTAGTTTGGAGAGAGTGGAACCACATTATAAGGTGAGCCATTCTAGCTCATGTATGAGTAGGCAAGGCAAGAGGAGAGGTGTGCCACACGCGCGCTCCTCCTCCGCCGCCCGCCTCGCCACGCCTCGCCTCGCATCGTCACGACGCGACGCGACGCGACGCGACGCGACACGACGCGACGCGGGTTGCGGGAATGAGCCGAGCCGAGAGCGTTTATTTTGTCGGTTGGTAAAACTTAATGAGTCATTAATTTGGTAATTGACGGACGCGTTAATTCCAAAACCGTTTCCGTTTCCTTTCTGGATCGTGGAGCCGAACCGACTCAGACATGGAGTTACGCCCACGTCTCTCCCAGCCCGCATATAAATACGCGCATACGGTAAACCCTAGCCGCCACTACGTCATATGGTTTCGCACCACCGTTCCAAAGCACTGCGTCACCAATCAAGTCTTCTCCATCCCTTCTTCCAGCGTGCACCGCGAGAAGGGACAGCAGGCCTCCGGAACCCCGCCTCTTGTGATCCTGTACGGGAGAGGGGCGATCAGGTTTTTGGGGAGCGCACTCGCGCGACTGCTGACGGCGACTACTTCCCCAACGACGACTTCTTCCTCGACCTCGGCAATCTCTTCATCAACGACATGGCCGACACCGGGGCACTACTAGGGAAAAGCTTACCCAGGCGAACAGAAAAGGACTACCACAGGCGCATTTCGGTTCGCCTGGGACCATATCGCCAGCGGTAATGGCTTACTCCAGGCGAATAGTGAAATGCGCCTGTGGTAAGTTGGCATACCCCAGGCGAATAGGCCTTGTGTGCCTGGGGTAATACTTTTACCTGTGGCGAATAGGAGATGCGCCTGGGGTACCGTATTCTGTTCGCCTGGGGTATGGTTTTGCTGTATCAAAATATAAAAGAAATCAAAATAACAGAATTACAGGAAAATGACAGAAATAAGTCTCAAAATGACAGAAATATACCATAGTCTCAAAATGACAGAATTAAGTTTTATAACAGAAATATTTTCGATCATCAACACATAGTCTCGATCATCACCACATAGTTCAACAAAATTACATAGTCTCGAAAAGAACCATACTACTAATTAATAAATCCAGGAGTTAGCTATTGAGATGAAAATGATTATTTGTTCTAATTTGGGCTGATGTAGTGGATGACCATCATCATGTCCAAGTTGGGGATGTCAGTATCCCTCATGGTGATCAGAATAGCTCGGCCAACCTCCATACCAACTCTTGCAGAATGGAACTGCCTCCATGCTTGAGAGTTGAGGATGACGCGACCATCAGCATTATCCCTGGTGATCGGAACTGTGGTGACATCTCCTGATTCTCCACGGTGTACTCCAATGGTACCTTTATTCTCCATACCAGCACTATCCGCTACCGCCATAGGTATTTTCTAGAACACACAATTCCAAGAAAGAATAAAAGCACAATGTCACATACCGGCCACATTATAACATAAGCAACTATAGGAATAAGAAAATGTTAAAAAACATACCATGAGATGTCCATTGGAGATGTTAGTGTTGGTGATGCGATGCACGAAAGGGGGCCCGATGTAGCTATCTATCTGGGCAAGTCTCTGAAGGACACGGTCCTTCTCAAGCTCGCTAAGATTCGCTCTTTTAGCAACCACCACATGTTTCCATGGGTCCTCCTCGTCCATATCATCCTCAGTGTCCATATCATCCTCAGTGTTCCCAGTTTCCTCCTCACTCCCGCCATCCTCGCTCGCAATCCCGCCCATATACAGAATTTTGATACGAGGTTGCGGTCCTTCCATAGAGAAGTGAATGTAATCACCTCCGCTTAAATTGTACTTGGCGATGATAGCCTGCAATTGTTCCCCGCAGAAGTAGGTCTTCTTTCTTTCTTTCTTCACTCGAAGAATGTAAGTGGTCCCGTGAACATTGAAATCCACGTTATTGCCAACTAACTCGTTGAACTCTTCGCGAATATTGCATGGTAGAATCTAAAAAAGAAATATAAAGAATCTTTTGTTAAGAAACACAAGTCTCAAGCTAGATAGTAAAATGAAAGAACAAGTTAACATAAAAAGAATTGTTAATTACCAACGAATCAACGTCACTGTCGTGGAGCTGAAGCATAAAAGAAGTCCCGGTGAATCGTCCTTGGGCACATCGGGACCGACATACTTCGCAAGCCATGTTCTATTAAATTAAGAAAGTACACATAGAGGTTAGAGGAGCATAGCTATCACAAAACAAAGACAAATGGCAGCACCTACCTATCACAAAACAAATGCACAAAAGCTATCTACTTTACTGGAATATCCAAAAACAATGCTGTGTGTGGTACCACCAGATTACTGTGTTCTAATTGCATGCTGGGGTTTGAACGCAGATAGAAAAAAGGATAAATGAGATGGGGACAAAAGTGATGGGTGCTTAGCCAAATAAAAAACTCCAGAACATGCTATCGATCCGAACGCTCGTTGCTATGGATTTCCTCTGTTATCTCGTTCCTAAGTTTTGCGTTTACGTTCCTAAATTGGGGATATAGACCATTGATTTGTCATGGAAATACGCATTATTGAAAATTAAATGTTGGAGATATAATGCACTACAAAGATCCGATAAGAGCACTGAATCATGGAGCTCAAAGAAAGCAAACATTCCTCTGGATCCACGACGATGGGAGCACCGCGGCCACCAGGAGCAGGCGCACATCCTCTGGATCCACAACGACGACGGGAGGGCCGGAGTGGGCTGGGATGGAGGGGGATGGGAGGGAGGGGGGATGGGAGGGAGAGGGGCTGACCTGGATCAACAACGACGACGATGACGGAGTGGGCGACGACCTGCTCTGCTCCTCCTCGACACTGGCGACGGCGGCGGCGTGTGGGTGCGTGTGGGTGCGGGTGCGGGTGAGATCTGGTCACTTAGAATACTAAAGCATTGAGCTAAGCACATTGGCACCGGTTTGTGATACAAACCGGTTCTAAAAGGATCTGTCCACTGGGCCCCCCACCCTGCCGCAAATGGCCTCAAGGCCTTTAGGACCGGTTTGTGATACAAACCGGTTCTAAAGGATCTGTCCCCTGGGCCCCCCCTCCGCGCAGCAAATGGCCGCAAGGCCTTTAGCACCGGTTTGTGATACAAACCGGTTCTAAAGGCCTTGCGGCCCTTTGCTGTGCAGAGAGGGGCCCAGGGGACAGATCCTATAGAACCGGTTTGTATCACAAACCGGTCATAAAGGTTTTCTCATTTTTTTGCAGCAACAGCGAGGGCTTACCCCAGGCGCAGAGGTTCGGCTTTCGCCTGGGGTATGTGTTATAGCAGAGGCGAACATCTGCTCTATTCGCCCGGGGTAAACGAAGAGTGCCAGGGTGTGGTGTTGGGTGGCCCTGCCACACTTTACCCTAGTCGCTTCCGTAGTTGGTTCGCCTGGGGTAAGGGACTTACCGCAGGCGCATCGCTCCGCTGTTCGCCTGCGCTAAGTAGCCCAGGCGCGTCTACTTTCGTGTTCGCCTGTGGTAGGATATGCTGCTATAAGCAAATCTCTAATAGTGGGGACAACAACAATGGCGGTGCCGCGACCGCTCCATCGTACGTAACTCTATTCCATCTGTATGAGATATTCCTGGAATTCATATGTCTAGTTCTAGCTATAGATTGGATCATTCTGTCTACTGTACTAGATCTAGATATTTGCATGATTACTGTATTTGCTACTGTCGCAATTCATCTGCTGCTATTTCGAATTAAATCATGTGCTAAATTGCTAATATATTCAACAGTGTTTTCCCCCGCTGGTATTGATGTAGCGCGCATTCATCTCCACGACGTCCTCGTCGCCGACGAACACCGGCGCCACGAACCTGAGCGACTGACTCATGTACACGGATCCAGGCTGCATCATCACAGAGCCATCAATCAGATCAGACCAGATCTTAGCGACTCGTTATGCCTACATGGTGTTCGGCGGAATACCAGAGATGGAGGGAATGCGATGCGTATGAAGCTGGACGCAATGAGGGCTGGGAAGAGGGAGGCGGGGAGCATGTCGTGGACCACGCGGCCGCGGGCGAACCCGACGGCCCCGCGGGCGACGGAGTCGTCTAGGTGCACCAGTTCCCGTCGCCACATACACAGTCACGTCATCTGCCGCCGGTCCGACCGGCATCGCTCAAATCTGGTCCGTAGACTGCGATTTGGATAGGGAAATAGTCCAATCAACCCGCGCGAAGGTCCTCACTGGCCCACCTGGCGGCCTCTCACACCGTCTCGTCTCACTTGATCGGTCATACTAAAATGATTGTGTCGCTTTCGTCCGCGCTTGCGCCTAAACCCAAACCCTAGGTCAAAAACCTAGCCCGCTGACGACATGGTGACCCCAGCGCGGTGAACTCACAGCCGCAGTGGCCTTGATCAAAAGGCCTCCGGTAGCCTCCAATTTGGTGGTCGTGCGACGGCGGTCATCGACGTATCGTTGGACATCGCGTCGCTCTTCTACGGGAGCGTACCCTGCTGCCGTGGCCGGCGGTGCGCCTCTCAGTCAGTGGCGCTTGAGCATGCGCCGGTACGGCAGCTATACGACATCGAGGACTAGTCCTCCAACGACTCCCTTGGAGCGTACCTGGACGAACTCGAAGACGACGCGTTGCCCGAGGCCGCGACCGCTCTCGCGGTACATGAGGTGTCGAGCGATAGGGTCCTTGACAACTTCCTCAACCTCAATGAGCTGGTGCCTCTCGGCGACATTCCCGCGCCAGAGTAGCCGCGAGAGGTGGACGACGAGGAGCTCTAGATATGGCCGGATCTGGTGCAGGCGCTATAGCTGTTCGCCACATAGGGTGGCGCGCCGCCTATGGTCCAATGGTTGCCATGGGAGGACCGCATGGCGGGTCAGGTTTTTGGTGCCTGCGCTGGTGTGGCAACGGCCGGAGTGCGTCGACCTCGAGCTGGTGGCATTGGACAAACCCTAGCACTAGCTAGAGATTTTTTTTGTTAATATATACTAGAAGATACCCCGCGCGGTTCTGCGGGAATGTGTAGTAGATATTTTGTTAAATTTGAGGTGATTCATTCTCTCAAATTATAGAAACGAAACAAACAAAAAAATCGTTGAAAGAAACAACATCAGTAGTATTTGCATTTTTTTGTACATGTAGGAGGCAACAAAAAAACATCTGGAGGAGCTCGTGGTGGTGAAATCGTGTTGAACAATGCAGATCCTTGATTTAAGACTTAAGTGACCGCTGATGCTAACTTATCCCTTTTCTAGGTGGAGATGTCGTGTTGAACAATACAGATGATCGAGTTAAACATCCGTCAATACCGACTTATCCCTTTTTTCTATATATCCTTGCAATCAGCACTGTGGCGGAGCCAGCACATATGCATTGGGTTCAACTGAACCCAATGAATTTCTGCTAATCCTTTTATAATTATTATTAATTTGCTCCAAGTTAGTAACTTATTTGCAGTTGTATAGTGTGATGAACCCAATGATGAAATTTTTAAGCTTCGCCAGTGTCAGCAGAGGGCGGACACTTTCGTTTTTTTTAAACGGAAAACCCAGCCTCTGCATCCAGTGGATGCACACAACTAATTATATTCGAATAATATTCGTTATCACCGAGAAAATAGCCTCATTACATGTCAACGAAATTGCAGCGTGGTGTCGCACCCTGATTTCTAGGGGATACTCACCGTACGAACTGGATAGCAGATGCTTGGATTATGGGGCATAACTGCTCCCACGTCCCAGCTTCCTGGTAGGCATGCGCTTATGCGCGACAACACAAGCCCTGCTATTCCATCGTCGATGTAAACTATCCACTAGAGATCAAAGGCACTTCCGTCGACGTACTTCAAACCATACACACATGGTACGTCAACGGCGTTTAACAAGTGATATCACAACAGATCTCTACGACACAAAAGATTGAAATAAGCTGCAAATGGCTCTCATTAGAGCAGAGATAGCAAATACAATCATTCAGAGGGCACATGCCCCAACAATACATCGTTACAATACAGCGGAAGCATTCAACATGTCTGAGTACAGACAAGAACCAAATAGGCCTAAGAGGCCGGAAACGAAAAGACGGAGCCCATCCACGAAGTCTCGGATCCTGCCCGGGTCCGCTATCTACTCGTCAGCAGTCTCGTCATACTCCACGTAGTAGCCACCATGTAGATCCTCGGAAACGTAGGTCTGCGGAAACCACAGCCCCAAAGGGGTCAGTACATAAACGTACTGGCAAGCAAGACTCACAGTTCACCAAAGTGTAACCCGTCAACACCAAGCACAGATGCCTTGGGTTCAACGGAAGAGAGGGGATATAAAAGATGCTGCAACTGGCTGCACTAACCAACTACAGAGATTCTACCACTTCCGGCTAACAGAAAGGGGATAAGATCGAGGATTGTAACCAACTGAAAGATAACTTCAAACAAACCCATCCTGGATCTCGCCCCTTATCCAAAGAAGCAATCCGAGGATAACTCACACAGTTGGATTAAAGGTGAATCAAGTTATTGTGTGAATAAATCTATTTACTAGTCAAGTTATTAATCATGGGGTGTAACATGTTTGATCATTATGTTTAAGTTGTCCTGAGTACTTGTTAGCCAGTACTTTCACCAAGTAATCCATAACCGCGGAAAACACGGCTTCTCGAGAAGATTATCCCTGCAGGGTTGCACCAATTTGGCCGTACACGCAAGAATAACCCGCCAGATGGAAATGCACTTCCACCAAGCGGGGTACTCTACACAACCAACCATTCTTCGCATCAAGCCCAAAGCACCTTGGGCGCACGGCTAATCGAGCCCAGAAGAAAATGGACCCTCATAGCACTCTAAGAACGTGTCCCCCTATATGCCGACTACGAAAGTTCCACCCTGGCCTGGGCTCGCAAAAACATGCATGCGGCAAATGGAAAACACGAACTAAATGAGGCGATTTGGACGAGATGCGAATCAGGTCAAGTTGAGGGGGGCGCCCATACTCGCTTCCCACATGCGGTTAGTGCGCTCATCATGGATCAGTAGACAAGACCCTTTTCCTATTAGGGTCGACACTAGCAGGCCTCAAAACCACAAAGGGCCTCCTGCCGGTGCCTTATCATCAAATTATTATTAATAGTAACATTAGCATGATTGATTGATTAAACATCGAGCCCCCACAACGTAATAGAAATAGTAACAGAAAGTAACGGGTAACAGACTCGAGCAAAAGCAACCTAAGCATGCTAGTAAGACACTGGCTCAAACAATGGGTTGTGGGAAGGTAGATGAGGCAATATCAGGTTTAAAGGATTCATGTGATAGGTTCGTAACAGAAACAACTACTACTAAGGCTAGCAGAAAAGAATAACGGAAAGTATCGGTAACCAATGTTGAAAGGAACACAGTGGTTCATGTGAGTGATAACTTGCCTGCAAACCCAGTAGCCTGGTACTGAGCTAACTCCTTAGAAGGGGTGTCGTAAGTATCGTCGGTCTCAACGTCGTCGTATATCCGGGAAGAAGCAAACAAACAAGGCAGAAAGATAAACAATCAATAACATGGCATAGGTGCACAAACATGGGATGATGCATGTCATGTTAATAGATGCATCAAAATAAACTACTTGACAAGATAACACAATTTAATTGGACCCATTGCATATGGCAAGAGTCCATGAATTAAGTGGAAACAAATGATCTACAATTTAATTACCATGTGAAAGTGGATTACCATGATGCATGCATGATGATAACAACATAATAACAAGAAGAGGTGCAAGTGGAAAAGGAATTTAACAAGTGTGGAAGTTATTTGTTAAGTTTGGAAAGTTTGGTTACTTAAACATGTCACACAAGTATTTGTTGTTTTCATCAAGTTAAAGTGTGCAAAACAATTAACAAAGTTTATATTTGAAAAGAACACACAATTTTAGGTGGATTGCATGTTTCACTTGTTGAAAAAGGATTTCAAATAAATTATTTATGAATTAAACAAGTTTAAGCAAGAATTAAATGAATTTAATTCAAACATGAACTTATTTGAATTTTTATTTGTGCAAAACATTAAGTGGGATTCATATTTGAAAAGGTTATATTTTTTTGGTTTGAAAACATATTTTATATGTCCCAAAAGAATTTGTTTTGATCAAGTTATGAATTTAACAATATTAAATGAATTAAACAAGGTTTAAATTATTTAACCAATTTTAATTATCCAAAACAGAAAACAAAGTTTATATTTGGAAAGAGGGTTTAATTTTGCATGGAAAACATATTTCATTTGTTGAAATTGGACTTAAAATGAGCAAGTTATTATTTTGGCAATTTTAAATGCAATAAACAAGAAACAGTTGTTTTCAGCAATTTAAATTATTCAAAACAGCAAACAAAATTTATATTTGTAAAGTACATGAAAAGTTGATTGGAAAACATATTTAGTTTGTTGAATTTGGAATTTTTATGCCCAAGTTATGAATTTTGCAAAATTAAGTGAATTTGACAAGTTTTCAAATTTTGCACCAATTTAAAATATTCAAAACAGTAAACAAATTTTATATTTGGATAGAACATTTAATTTGGTATTGAAAACATATCAAAAATGTTGGATTTGGAGTTAGGATGATTTATTTATGCAATTTCCAAAATTGGGTGCAAATCTGCCATTTTTACTGCACTAGGGACTTAGAAAATATTTTCCAGGGGCTAGAAATAAGTGCCAGGGGTCTATGTGTGAAAACCAGAAAGTTTTGTGACCAAAAACATGGAAAATAAAAAGATGGTTTTGATTGGGAGAGGGGGAAGTCGAACCCAGCACCTCCAGCGGCTGAGCAAAGGAACCAACCACTGGGCTAGGTGCGCTTGTGTTGACAGAGAACAGCTCGCATTGGGATTATTCTTCAGAACCTGCATCTGAGCAAATCGAAAAAATAGGGGCAGAAAAGGTGTGGTGCGGGGATTTGATCCCGGGACCTGTGGGTTGTGCGCTCTGGGCTGTTACCAGTTGGGCTGGTGTGCTGTATGTGATAGGGAGGGGGGATTCGGGGGGTAAGTGTTGCTGTTTGCGGGATTTTTTTCTCTGAACCAAAAACCTGCACGTACTGCAACCGAGCGGACATGGAACAGATCGATGGTCGATCTCCAGCGGCTGCTCGCCGGAGAGGGGGCGGCCAAGGGGGAAAGGGAGATGAGGGAGGAGGAGTAGAGGGAGGAGAGGGAGGAGGTCGATGGGGGCCTCACCTAGAGCGCTCGAGGGAGTTGGGGGCGGACAGAGGCGGGTCGCAGGGGCAGGAGGTGCAGCGACCAGGGAGTTTGGCGGCGGGAAACGAGGATGGCGGCGGCGTCTCCATGGATCCCGGTCCAATCCGAGAGGTGGAGGAGCGAGAGGGAGGTGGGGCGTTTCCATTCCCCCACTCGCCCGGGCCGGAGGAGGGCTCTACGCCGGGGATCGCCGGAGGGGAAGGGAGAGTTGGGTTCAGGTGTGGTGTACAGGTTCAGAGTTACAGAGAAGAAAAAGGGAGGAAGAAAGAAGAGGCTGGAGGCGGGGAGAGGGAAGAAGGAGGGGAAAGCTAGGGTTAGAGGGAACCCTAGGGCTCGGCCTGGACTTAAGGAGGGGGAGGAGGAGGTGATCACCATTCACTGTACCTCCATGTCGACGTGGTGCTCTGGATGTTCTTCCGTACGAGGAAGAAGACAACCACCGAAGGGGTATCGGGCCAAAAGGGATTAGTTGGGCTGGGCCTAGGTGCTCTCTCTCTCCCTTCTTCTTTTTATTAATTGTTGTGTTATTTTTTTTATTTTTTTTTGCTGATTGAATTAGAGAAGAAAAGAGGGGTTTTGGGAGTTAGGAAAAATTTCAGAAAAATTTGGGTTAACTCCTTTATGTGATATTAACCAAATGCAAGTTTTGGAATTTCAAATTAATTGATTATGGTGCTGTTTTGACTTGGAATGGATTTGATTGAATTTTATGATTAATTAGTTATTGAGACAATATTTTGAAATAGGGTGATCAATGAGTTTATTTGGAAACAAAAGAGCATATTTGTTTTGGGAATTTCATAATTTTCAAACTAGGTGCTGTTTGATGTTTTGATTTGAATTTGAAAACAATTTGGGAATTATTTAATTGAGATAAAGGAACCATTTTATTAGTTGACTCCTTATGGAATAAAATGAGAACAATTGGTTGTTTTTATTTGAGATTTTTATTTAAAAGGTTGTAACAGAGCAAGTATGAAAACAAAGTTGAATTTTGTTTGGATTTCTATTATGAAAACAGAGTAAAACAGATGCAAAACAAATAGTAAACAAATGCAAACAAGGGAGTAAAATGATGACATGATGCAATACTTGAATTAAACAGGAAACAAAACATTCTAGGGGGTAGTTTTCATACTTGGGATGTTACACGTGGCTACAAAAACTAGCCAAAAAAACCCACTCAAAATAAGGAGTTTACACATCTCGCAATCTCCTAGTGTGCAGCCACTCACCCTGGCTGAAGTTAGCCTGCACGACTCACCCTCGCGTCCGCCAGCTGTCGACCGAGCGCGCTGGGCCCAGATAGTTGGTCGCGGGTCTCCTCCCGAACCGCGACTAAAGACCCCTTTGGTCGCGGTTCGATTATTTTGGGGACTAATGGGACCGTGTGGAAGCCTCTTTTTCTACTAGTGTGGTAATCATTTTATTATGTTTAAACACCTACCAGATGGTATGAACATACCTAGGCACTATTGTAACATCATAATAGAAACATAGAGTTTGAATCCTTAAGACACTCCTAGTAATTGCAATGGAGTTTAGATGCTCGTGGCATGGAATATCATAACCTCCGTGTTTGAAAAATAGGGTTCAATACTGCAATAATAAACACATGGTTCCAATGTTGTTGGAACATGTATAGTGTTTATGCCAACTTAAGAATTTGTGATGATACTAAGTATTTTGTTCTATTAGTCATGCATGGTTACTTGATTGCTGCGAGACAAGATACTAAATATGTATGAAAAGGATGTTGAGAAGAACAGGATAACGAAGCAACACCGGGAAAAACGAGACCAAAACTCCTGAGGTACTACGGAAAAACCCATCCGGGCTTCTAAAGGATCAATATCTACTGCTTAAGGAATAGAGGATCTGCTTCCGGGGCCTATTTGCCACCGTTCTCAATCATGAGTAGGCAACATGATAAATCATGTCACAACCACCTCCATTCCTATGGTCTAGTAGATATAACCATCCTAGAGAAACCAGAATTCGTGAAATCCTAACTTGAAAGTTTAGATGAGAATAGAAAAACAACGTTGCACTTCCTTACCAGAAAAGGGTGGGTGGGTGGGGAAAGAAGAAAAATGGCAGAATTCCTACTCTCACGTTTCATTTTTCCTATATAGCTACAAAATAGTTTCTAGACTCAACTGCGACCTGTAAAAAGGGATCCTACAGGCAGACAGGCTCTGATACCATTTGTCGCACCCTGATTTCTAGGGGATACTCACCGTACGAACTGGATAGCAGATGCTTTGATTATGGGGCATAACTGCTCCCACGTCCCAGCTTCCTGGTAGGCCTGCACTTATGCGCGACAACACAAGCCCTGCTATTCCATCGTCGATGTAAACTATCCACTAGAGATCAAAGGCACTTCCGTCGACGTACTTCAAACCATACACACATGGTACGTCAACGGCGTTTAACAAGTGATATCACAACAGATCTCTACGACACAAAAGATTGAAATAAGCTGCAAATGGCTCTCATTAGAGCAGAGATAGCAAATACAATCATTCAGAGGGCACATGCCCCAACAATACATCGTTACAATACAGCGGAAGCATTCAACATGTCTGAGTACAGACAAGAACCAAATAGGCCTAAGAGGCCGGAAACGAAAAGACGGAGCCCATCCACGAAGTCTCGGATCCTGCCCGGGTCCGCTATCTACTCGTCAGCAGTCTCGTCATACTCCACGTAGTAGCCACCATGTAGATCCTCGGAAACGTAGGTCTGCGGAAACCACAGCCCCAAAGGGGTCAGTACATAAACGTACTGGCAAGCAAGACTCACAGTTCACCAAAGTGTAACCCGTCAACACCAAGCACAGATGCCTTGGGTTCAACGGAAGAGAGGGGATATAAAAGATGCTGCAACTGGCTGCACTAACCAACTACAGAGATTCTACCACTTCCGGCTAACAGAAAGGGGATAAGATCGAGGATTGTAACCAACTGAAAGATAACTTCAAACAAACCCATCCTGGATCTCGCCCCTTATCCAAAGAAGCAATCCGAGGATAACTCACACAGTTGGATTAAAGGTGAATCAAGTTATTGTGTGAATAAATCTATTTACTAGTCAAGTTATTAATCATGGGGTGTAACATGTTTGATCATTATGTTTAAGTTGTCCTGAGTACTTGTTAGCCAGTACTTTCACCAAGTAATCCATAACCGCGGAAAACACGGCTTCTCGAGAAGATTATCCCTGCAGGGTTGCACCAATTTGGCCGTACACGCAAGAATAACCCGCCAGATGGAAATGCACTTCCACCAAGCGGGATACTCTACACAACCAACCATTCTTCGCATCAAGCCCAAAGCACCTTGGGCGCACGGCTAATCGAGCCCAGAAGAAAATGGACCCTCATAGCACTCTAAGAACGTGTCCCCCTATATGCCGACTACGAAAGTTCCACCCTGGCCTGGGCTCGCAAAAACATGCATGCGGCAAATGGAAAACACGAACTAAATGAGGCGATTTGGACGAGATGCGAATCAGGTCAAGTTGAGGGGGGCGCCCATACTCGCTTCCCACATGCGGTTAGTGCGCTCATCATGGATCAGTAGACAAGACCCTTTTCCTATTAGGGTCGACACTAGCAGGCCTCAAAACCACAAAGGGCCTCCTGCCGGTGCCTTATCATCAAATTATTATTAATAGTAACATTAGCATGATTGATTGATTAAACATCGAGCCCCCACAACGTAATAGAAATAGTAACAGAAAGTAACGGGTAACAGACTCGAGCAAAAGCAACCTAAGCATGCTAGTAAGACACTGGCTCAAACAATGGGTTGTGGGAAGGTAGATGAGGCAATATCAGGTTTAAAGGATTCATGTGATAGGTTCGTAACAGAAACAACTACTACTAAGGCTAGCAGAAAAGAATAACGGAAAGTATCGGTAACCAATGTTGAAAGGAACACAGTGGTTCATGTGAGTGATAACTTGCCTGCAAACCCAGTAGCCTGGTACTGAGCTAACTCCTTAGAAGGGGTGTCGTAAGTATCGTCGGTCTCAACGTCGTCGTATATCCGGGAAGAAGCAAACAAACAAGGCAGAAAGATAAACAATCAATAACATGGCATAGGTGCACAAACATGGGATGATGCATGTCATGTTAATAGATGCATCAAAATAAACTACTTGACAAGATAACACAATTTAATTGGACCCATTGCATATGGCAAGAGTCCATGAATTAAGTGGAAACAAATGATCTACAATTTAATTACCATGTGAAAGTGGATTACCATGATGCATGCATGATGATAACAACATAATAACAAGAAGAGGTGCAAGTGGAAAAGGAATTTAACAAGTGTGGAAGTTATTTGTTAAGTTTGGAAAGTTTGGTTACTTAAACATGTCACACAAGTATTTGTTGTTTTCATCAAGTTAAAGTGTGCAAAACAATTAACAAAGTTTATATTTGAAAAGAACACACAATTTTAGGTGGATTGCATGTTTCACTTGTTGAAAAAGGATTTCAAATAAATTATTTATGAATTAAACAAGTTTAAGCAAGAATTAAATGAATTTAATTCAAACATGAACTTATTTGAATTTTTATTTGTGCAAAACATTAAGTGGGATTCATATTTGAAAAGGTTATATTTTTTTGGTTTGAAAACATATTTTATATGTCCCAAAAGAATTTGTTTTGATCAAGTTATGAATTTAACAATATTAAATGAATTAAACAAGGTTTAAATTATTTAACCAATTTTAATTATCCAAAACAGAAAACAAAGTTTATATTTGGAAAGAGGGTTTAATTTTGCATGGAAAACATATTTCATTTGTTGAAATTGGACTTAAAATGAGCAAGTTATTATTTTGGCAATTTTAAATGCAATAAACAAGAAACAGTTGTTTTCAGCAATTTAAATTATTCAAAACAGCAAACAAAATTTATATTTGGAAAGTACATGTAAAGTTGATTGGAAAACATATTTAGTTTGTTGAATTTGGAATTTTTATGCCCAAGTTATGAATTTTGCAAAATTAAGTGAATTTGACAAGTTTTCAAATTTTGCACCAATTTAAAATATTCAAAACAGTAAACAAATTTTATATTTGGATAGAACATTTAATTTGGTATTGAAAACATATCAAAAATGTTGGATTTGGAGTTAGGATGATTTATTTATGCAATTTCCAAAATTGGGTGCAAATCTGCCATTTTTACTGCACTAGGGACTTAGAAAATATTTTCCAGGGGCTAGAAATAAGTGCCAGGGGCCTATGTGTGAAAACCAGAAAGTTTTGTGACCAAAAACATGGAAAATAAAAAGATGGTTTTGATTGGGAGAGGGGGAAGTCGAACCCAGCACCTCCAGCGGCTGAGCAAAGGAACCAACCACTGGGCTAGGTGCGCTTGTGTTGACAGAGAACAGCTCGCATTGGGATTATTCTTCAGAACCTGCATCTGAGCAAATCGAAAAAATAGGGGCAGAAAAGGTGTGGTGCGGGGATTTGATCCCGGGACCTGTGGGTTGTGCGCTCTGGGCTGTTACCAGTTGGGCTGGTGTGCTGTATGTGATAGGGAGGGGGGATTCGGGGGGTAAGTGTTGCTGTTTGCGGGATTTTTTTCTCTGAACCAAAAACCTGCACGTACTGCAACCGAGCGGACATGGAACAGATCGATGGTCGATCTCCAGCGGCTGCTCGCCGGAGAGGGGGCGGCCAAGGGGGAAAGGGAGATGAGGGAGGAGGAGTAGAGGGAGGAGAGGGAGGAGGTCGATGGGGGCCTCACCTAGAGCGCTCGAGGGAGTTGGGGGCGGACAGAGGCGGGTCGCAGGGGCAGGAGGTGCAGCGACCAGGGAGTTTGGCGGCGGGAAACGAGGATGGCGGCGGCGTCTCCATGGATCCCGGTCCAATCCGAGAGGTGGAGGAGCGAGAGGGAGGTGGGGCGTTTCCATTCCCCCACTCGCCCGGGCCGGAGGAGGGCTCTACGCCGGGGATCGCCGGAGGGGAAGGGAGAGTTGGGTTCAGGTGTGGTGTACAGGTTCAGAGTTACAGAGAAGAAAAAGGGAGGAAGAAAGAAGAGGCTGGAGGCGGGGAGAGGGAAGAAGGAGGGGAAAGCTAGGGTTAGAGGGAACCCTAGGGCTCGGCCTGGACTTAAGGAGGGGGAGGAGGAGGTGATCACCGTTCACTGTACCTCCATGTCGACGTGGTGCTCTGGATGTTCTTCCGTACGAGGAAGAAGACAACCACCGAAGGGGTATCGGGCCAAAAGGGATTAGTTGGGCTAGGCCTAGGTGCTCTCTCTCTCCCTTCTTCTTTTTATTAATTGTTGTGTTATTTTTTTTTTTTTTGCTGATTGAATTAGAGAAGAAAAGAGGGGTTTTGGGAGTTAGGAAAAATTTCAGAAAAATTTGGGTTAACTCCTTTATGTGATATTAACCAAATGCAAGTTTTGGAATTTCAAATTAATTGATTATGGTGCTGTTTTGACTTGGAATGGATTTGATTGAATTTTATGATTAATTAGTTATTGAGACAATATTTTGAAATAGGGTGATCAATGAGTTTATTTGGAAACAAAAGAGCATATTTGTTTTGGGAATTTCATAATTTTCAAACTAGGTGTTGTTTGATGTTTTGATTTGAATTTGAAAACAATTTGGGAATTATTTAATTGAGATAAAGGCACCATTTTATTAGTTGACTCCTTATGGAATAAAATGAGAACAATTGGTTGTTTTTATTTGAGATTTTTATTTAAAAGGTTGTAACAGAGCAAGTATGAAAACAAAGTTGAATTTTGTTTGGATTTCTATTATGAAAACAGAGTAAAAAAGATGCAAAACAAATAGTAAACAAATGCAAACAAGGGAGTAAAATGATGACATGATGCAATACTTGAATTAAACAGGAAACAAAACATTCTAGGGGGTAGTTTTCATACTTGGGATGTTACACGTGGCTACAAAAACTAGCCAAAAAAACCCACTCAAAATAAGGAGTTTACACATCTCGCAATCTCCTAGTGTGCAGCCACTCACCCTGGCTGAAGTTAGCCTGCACGACTCACCCTCGCGTCCGCCAGCTGTCGACCGAGCGCGCTGGGCCCAGATAGTTGGTCGCGGGTCTCCTCCCGAACCGCGACTAAAGACCCCTTTGGTCGCGGTTCGATTATTTTGGGGACTAATGGGACCGTGTGGAAGCCTCTTTTTCTACTAGTGTGGTAATCATTTTATTATGTTTAAACACCTACCAGATGGTATGAACATACCTAGGCACTATTGTAACATCATAATAGAAACATAGAGTTTGAATCCTTAAGACACTCCTAGTAATTGCAATGGAGTTTAGATGCTCGTGGCATGGAATATCATAACCTCCGTGTTTGAAAAATAGGGTTCAATACTGCAATAATAAACACATGGTTCCAATGTTGTTGGAACATGTATAGTGTTTATGCCAACTTAAGAATTTGTGATGATACTAAGTATTTTGTTCTATTAGTCATGCATGGTTACTTGATTGCTGCGAGACAAGATACTAAATATGTATAAGTGTGACTAGGGCTTTGTAGTTGTATTACACATATTATATGAATTCTATTCTCAACTTGGAACACGACATTCTGGTCATTTTCACATAACTGGAATTCATCAGATAATCAACATGATTTATTTTGGCATAATTGGATTGAAAATTTATTTATCTTTAGTTTGGTATATTGTTTGAGTGTTTCTCAAAAGATTTGAAAAACTTATTAATTTCCCAATTTTAAACGAATTAAATGGCTATACAAATATTTCTCACTTTAAAACTTGTTCAAATGACTTAGAAAGCATCACAATATATTGCATTTGTCTTTCTAAGCATTTTGTTATATAACATGTATTTTTCTAAAATTATTGAATTATTCATTATTTTCCCTTAATTTTAAATGAATTAATTTAAATTCAAATAATGTTCAAATTTAAACTTCATCAAACATCTTTTAAAATTTGATGAAAAACACTTATATTTTATTTTCCTAAACATTTATATATTTTATTTATATTTTCCTGATAAGTGAATTAAAAGATATTAATTAAATAATTTTAATGTTTATTATGTCATTTTTAAATTGACGGGTGGGTCCCACCTGTCAGGTTTAATTTTAAATAAAAATAAAAAAATAAAAAGTAAAGCTCTCCTGACATCATGCTGATGTCAGGGTTACATCAGCATGGGAGAAATTCTCCTCTGCTTGATGCAATTCCCGTGATTCTGTGCTTCAAACTCGAATTAAACGAGACTACCAGCGAGAGGAGCTCACAACGAGTCGAGCGAGCGGCGCTCGGGACCAAATGGTCACCGAAGCTTCCGGCGACGAGCTCTGGCGCGACGACGCAACACGGTTACCGGCGACATAAATATTATGTTGACAAATAAACAAACGGAAGGCACGGCGAGGTGCTCTAGCCCACCACGAGCATGGTGACAAGGTCGGGGAAGCAAGGCGCTCTCAATGGCGGCGAATCGACGGCGTCGACCGGCCGCCAGCCGCAGGGAAGATGAAGATGGCGGCGGCGATTTTGGCCTTCGTGGATCGATTCTGCTTGCGAAGAGAGGTAAAGGAGGACGGCGATTCCAGTGGTGGCCTCCATTCTTCGTCGGGTGACAGGAAACGACGACATGGAGAAGTGGCCTTGAGGTTAGGTGACGAAGGCATGGATCTTAGACCCTGCGGGTAAGGACACCCCGTCTCAGGCCCAAGGTTAAGGCCCAAGAAGGGAAGCCCTTGGAGTATTCCGGAAGGCCCACATGAAGCCCACCCGCAATGCCTTGCGGGTTAATTTAGGAAACTTGTAACCGACGTAGGGTTAGAGTTCGAGTCCTCTCCGGGTAGGGTTTGAGACCTGGCCACCTATATAAGGCCAGGAGAGCCATCGGAAGAGGACCAAGCAATACGGCACCACCGAAGCCTTGAGCTCGAGATCATACTCTCGACTTGAGCAACCACCATTGTAACCGATCTATTCGTTAATACAGATCGACAGAGGCAGGAGTAAGGGTTTTACCTCTACGAGGGTCCCGAACCTGGGTAAATCTTGCCCCCTGTTTAGCCGACGATCGCCACCAGCGCTCATGGGTTCTCCTATTCGAAACCCTATGGGTTCACCCGAGGGATTTGTAGAGTCTCAGATTCGACAATTGGCGCCGTCTGTGGGAACGGCGGGCGCTGGATCTCTGGCATCTTCGGCTTCATCGACAACCGACTCACGTTGGAAACCCTCGACTACGGCTCCGACCAATCCTATCCGGATCGGATCTGTCATGGTCACCCCTCACTCGCCGGAATCACGCCCGGTATTCAGCGAGCTGGAAAGAAGCGTCACCCTGACGTTCAGAAGCTTGAAGTTCGTGACCAACAGGGACGGGATCCTCCACTTCCCTGAAGAATCGCAATCAGAGTCAGAAGCTGTTGACTCGCGACCCTACCTGGAGAAAAGCAGCGAGTCCATCCGCTTCAACTTCGGCGACTTCCATACCCTCTCGACAGAGGAGCCTTCTCAGATCCAGAAAACTCTCCAAAACACGCCTAGGACTCACGGGCCACGACTGGCTCAAGTCTGCATGGCAGGATCGGATCAACCACCTCCAGAAACAGAACACATCGCAGCAGATGGTGCCGCAATCGGTGTCACACGGGAAGCTTGGGACCGAGCCAAGGAGGCTATGCGAACAAGCAAGCCACCCGCAGCTGAGGCGCCACACGAAGATATGGTCGCCTACCACTATCATCTAGTGAGAGCGGCCGCAACCATCAAAGAGGCTCGGATAGATCTGGCCCGTCGAAGAAAAGCGGTGGATGAATCGAGTCAGCGACGAGCTGAGCTATCCATGACACCCTCGGTCGGAACCCGACGCGTGAGGAGGGGATACGCATCAACGTCCATGAACATCGAGTCCTTGGGTGGAGCCAGCAGGTCGATCGCACCTTCCCTTATGTGGGTTGACGAAGACGGAAACGTCTACCCGCAAACTCCCGCTGCCGCAGTCCTGGCCGCAGCAACTTACATGCAGATGAACCAGCCGACAGAAAGCGATCCTCGGGCAGAACAGTACAAACAAGTGCGTAAGGGACTAGGCATGGCCGCTGCAAGGCTCGCCTCCTATGACCGCAGGAAAGCCGCCTAACAACTGGAGAAGGAGAAAGAAAAAGAAAAGGAAGCATCCCGCAAGCGTAGGAGCACTTCGCCAAGAAGAGACAAGCCGCCACGCCGCGGTCGAGGAAAAGAATCTCGACGCCGCGGTGATAGTCGAAGCAACAGTGAAGGCAGCCCAAGAGACAGAAGCTCGCGACATCACAGCAGCCGCTCGCGAAAACGCAGCAAGGAGCCAAGGAAGGAAACTGATCGCGACCAGCGAGGATACGATGCGCGATCAGACATCGCACAAAATAGGGTGGACAAGGCAAGAGCAACGCGGAATCGCGAAAGCTCTTCGTCCAACTCTTCGGATGACGAGACCTGCGGTGCACTTTGCTTCACCTGCAGCATCCGCGAAGCACCCATACCCAAAAGATTCAAGCTCGGCACAGAAGTAACAAAGTACGATGGCTCGCTCGAGCCCTCGTCATGGTTAAACGACTACCTCACTTCAGTAAAATGCCAACGTGGGAACAAGAACACGGCTATGCAATACCTCAATCTACATTTGTTTGGCGCGGCACGTAGCTGGCTGGAAGCAAGGCCAAGGTCCTGTTACGCTTCGTGGGACGACCTGCACCGCGACTTCTGCAAAAACTTCCAATCAACCTACAAGAGACCAGCAACCATTGAAGAATTGCGAGTTTGCAAACAGAAAAGCAGCGAGTCCACCCGCGAGTATATCCAGCGATGGACCACGCTCAGGAACACCGCAGGAAACATCTCGGAAGAAGTAGCGGTTGAGGCCTTCGCAAAGGCGCCCGACGAACTACTTTCAGAGAAGAACTGGGCCGAGCCGCACCCAAAACTATTGGGGAGCTGATGATCATAGCCGACAAATGGGCTAACGGAGAAGACGAAGTACGCAATGAGAGAGCATCATCGCCTGCGCCCGAAGAAGATCGCCATGGTCGAAGGAAAAGGAGGAAATACTACGATCACGAGGATCGGAAGGAGATGGTGGAAGCAGAATTCACGCAAAGTCACGATAGTGGACGCCAAGGAAGCCGCGAGTGGGGACAGAAAGCTGAGGACAAAACTCCCGAGGAGGACCTCGATGCATAATGCTCGCTACATCTATTTACAGATAAGCGCACGGGCAAAACTAAGGCAACGCACCTTTTTAAGGACTGCCGAAAGTTCATCGAGATCACTGAGGCCTTCTCGAAGAAAAGAAGATCGGCAGCCAATCCAAATTACCCGCCGCTTCCAGGAGGAGGACACCAAGGATTCCAGCCGCCACAACCCCTACCTCCACCAGCAAACCCAAACATGGCGCTAGCTGCACTACCTGTGCCACCCGCACAAAACGCCGGAGCCAACGCGTACCCGAACCCGGCAGGATAGTTAGGAATGATCCAGAAGGTATGCCCATCCCGCAGAGCTCAAAAAACTAACACAAGACAAATATGCATGGCTATGCAGACCCCGCCAACAAGGCCCGAGTACCTGAAGATGGCGGACCAATCGATCACATTCTCAATAGAGGATCATCCACCACGAGTCTATCGACCAGGACACGCCGCCCTCGTAATCCAAGCGCAAATTGGCAACTACGACTTGGCCTGCGTATTCATGGATGGTGGCAGTGGCATCAACATTATCTACACGGACACACTCCGCCGGATGAACAGGACCTTGGACGGCCTTGCGGAATCCGAAACATCCTTCCACGGGATAGTTCCAGGAAAGGCAATCCGTCCACTCGGAACGATTTACATCGAGGTTGTGTTGGGCACTCGATGTAACTACATAAGAGAATTCCTTGACTTCGAAGTAGTCGACTGGCCCTCACAGTACCACGCCATCCTTGGTCGAACAGCGTTCGCCAGATTCATGGCAGTACCACACTACGCGTACTTGAAGCTCAAGCTACCCGGGGAATATGGTGTCATCACCATTGACGGAGATATCCAGAAATCTAATAAGTGCGACATCGAGTTCAACAAGATCGCAAAATCTTTCGGGATGCAAGAAGAATTGCAAGAGCTGACAAAAACCACGGATCACTTCGTAATGCCCCTCACGAAGAAAAAAGCGCCTGAACTGGAGTTCACCGCCAACAGCGACACCCGAAAACATCAGGTGCACCCGACAGATTCTGCAAAGACAGCGATGGTCTCAACTACCCTCTCGCAAGCATAGGAAAGTGCGCTCGTCGAACTCCTCCGTGAGTACTGGGAAACTTTCGCTTGGCAGCCGTCAGATATGCCAGGAATACCCAGGGAGTTCGCCGAGCACTCACTCGAAGTCTTCAAGGATGCAAAACCCATCAAGCAGACCACTCGACGGTTTTCAGAGCCCAAGCAGAAAGCGCTTGGAGAAGAAGTAAATAGATTGCTAGAAGCAAAATTTATCAGGGAGATCAAGATATCCACTTGGTTAGCAAAGCCGGTGCTGGTCCCCAAAAAGAACACTGACATCCTTCGAGTGTGCATTGACTACACGTCATTAAATAAGCACTGTCCTAAGGATAACTTTCCCCTCCCGTGAATCGACCAGATCGTGGACTCTACTGCAGGCTGTCAACGCCTCTCCTTCCTGGACGCCTATTCGGGATATAATCAGATCCGGATGAAGCAGGAGGACGAAGAAAAGACAGCATTCATCACACCCCACGGTGTATACTGCTACACGACAATGCCCTTCGGGCTCAAGAACGCAGGCGCAACATATCAGCGCTGCATGCAAAAATGCCTCGCCAAGCTCATTGGCAAGAACGTACAAGTGTACGTTGACGACATCGTCATCAAGACTCGAATAGAGGACACACTCCTCGAGGACATTAGAGAAACATTCGACGCTCTCAACGCATATAGGATCAAGCTCAATCCGACAAAATACGTCTTCGGCGTCCCAGCAGGAAAACTTCTCGGGTACCTGGTATCCGCCAGAGGCATCGAAGCCAACCCAGAGAAAATACAAGCAATCTTGACAATGAAGGAGACAACCAATCTACGCGGATTCCAGCAGCTCGCAGGGCGACTAGCCGCCTTGAGCAGATTTATCGCGCGATTGGGCGAGCAAGCATTGCCCTTCTACAAGCTATTGAAGAAGACGGACAAATTCGAGTGGACACCAGAGGCTAAGCAAGCGTTTGCAGACCTGAAACGATCGTTGCAAAGCAGACGCGTCCTTGCAACACCGCAAGAGAGGGAGCCACTTTACCTATACCTAGCCGCAACAAACCAGGTCATCAGCAGGGCAATCGTAGTCGAACGACCTGAGGAAGGCAAGGAATATGGAGTCCAACGACCGATCTATTACATCAGTGAAGTGCTCTCGCCATGCAAGCAACGATATCCTCATTACCAGAAGCTCGCATATGGAGTTGTTCTTACAGCTCGAAAGCTCAAGCACTACTTCCAGGAACACACCATCACAGTGGTTAATGATGCATCACTCAGTACAATCATGAACAACCCTATGGCATCCGGAAGAATAGCAAAATGGAGCATCGAGCTGGGCGCTTGGGATATCACCTATGCAGGACGCAATGCAGTAAAATCCCAGGTACTCGTGGAATTCTTGAGCGAGTGGACAGAGCTACAAACGCCCGGACCGCCAGAATACACGAGCAACTGGATCATGTACTTCGACGGATCCAAAAGAAATGAAGGAGCAGGAGACGGAATCGTCCTAATATCACCTAGAGGAGACAAGCTGCAGTACGTCCTACGATTGGATTTTCCACCCGATGATCCAGCATCGAACAACGACGCTGAATATGAGGCCCTGTTGCATGGGATGAAGATGGCAGTCGCGTGTGGAGCCACCCGACTGATGATCTACGGCGACTCCAACCTCATCGTGCAACAGACAATGAAGGAGTGCGACGCAATCGCTGAAAACATGGTCGCCTATCGTGACATGTACAACCTACTCGAGGGAAGTTTCAAAGGATGCGAGCTGAAGCATATTGCGAGATCCAGCAACGAAGAAGCAGACAGGATGGCAAACATGGGTTCCACAAACACACCCGTACCGCCAGGGATATATTTCGAGTGGATGACTAAGCGATCAGTCAAGGTCAAGAAAGCTGCAGGAGCACCCGCAGCACCGGAAACAGAGGTCAGCCCGCAAGTTGCCATTATCGAGCTTATCCATAATATTTCGCGACAAGTTTTTCTGGTCGAGCCAGTCTGGACGTAGAAATACCTCGACTACTTGTCTGCCAAACAGCTCCCGGCAGATCCTCGTGAGGCTCGACAGATAATCAGACGCAGTAAATCCTTTCGGGTGGTCAACGGAGAGTTATACAAACAGAGCATCTCGGGCATACTCCAGCGCTATATCGCACCCGAAGATGGCAAAGAATTACTACAAGACATCCACCAAGGAGACTGTGGACATCACGCTAGCCGGAAAGCAATCATGGAAAAAGCCTTTCGAGCAGGATTCTACTGGCTTACAGCAGCCAGAGATGCAAAGGAACTGGTCGACCGGTACAACGCTTGCGAGCGATTCGCACCAAAACCACACGCACCCGCTACGGAATTGCATATGATACACATCGCCTGGCCCTTTGCACAATGGGGGCTGGACATGGTAGGACCACTACGCAAGTCCACGCCAGGTGGATACACACACTTGCTGGTCGCAGTTGACAAATTTACCAAATGGATTGAAGCCATGCCAGTAACCTCGGCCAGCGCCCAATGTGCCGTCAAATTTCTCGACTCCATCGTATGCAGGTTTGGAGTACCACACGACATCATTACAGACAATGGTACTAATTTCACAACAAAGGAAACACAGCAGTTCTGCGAGGAAAAGGGCATCAACTTCAAATTTGCCTCAGTTGCCCATCTGCAAACGGACAGACAAGTCGAAAGATCCAACGGCTTAGTTTCGGCTGGCATCAAGAAGCGTCTACTCGATCGTCTACACCCAGCAGCAGGACATTGGGCCGAAGAGCTACCCTCCGTGCTATGGAGCCTCCGTACAACTCCAAACCGATCCACAAACTACACACAATTTTTCATGGTATACGGGGCAGAAGCAGTCCTTCCCGAGGACGTCAGGTTCAGCGCCCCACGAGTTGTTGCCTACAGTGAAGAAATCTCCAACAAGGCACTCGCGGAAGATATGGACGCACTCGATGGAATGTGCGATATTGCACTCGCAAGATCCGCAGTATATCAACAGTCACTGCGAAACTATCACAGTCGCCGCATACGCCACAGAGCATTCACAGTAGGAGATCTGGTGCTACGGATCAAGCAAAAGGAAGGACACAAGCTCGAGCCACCATGGGAAGGACCCTTCATAATACACGAAGTTATCCCAGGTGGATCCTATCGACTGAAGAACCCGATGACTGGAGGCATTTATTCCAATCCTTGGAATATCGCACACCTCCGCAAATTTTATCGCTAGATTTATTTTACTCGCAGTAATAAGGCTATATTAGCCATTTTGTAGCTCGACAGAAAAACACATGACTTCTCAGTCATTGCAATAAAATACATGGTTTCTCAACCATATAAGAAAGATCCTTACATGCT